>JAHKKF010525446.1:0-19999 GCA_019740295.1 Labeo calbasu | reverse complement strand
AAACATGCTAGCAACATGGTAAGCATGCTAACGACATACTAATCAGGCTATAAACATGCTAGTAACTTGCTAATCATGCTAACAACAGTGTAATCAGCCTATAAATATGCAAACAACAAGCTAATCATGTTAAAACGTTAAATTCATGTAATGCTAAGTCATGCTAGCAACATCAACTTTCGTACTTTTACAGTTGCTTCAAACTTTCAGGCTAGGCTACCTGGTGAAAAAACCAGCATATGCTGGTTAGGTATGTTTTGATGCTGGTTTAAGCTGGTCTTTTGCTGGTTTAAACTGGTCCTGGTTTATGCTAATCTTAGCTGGTCATGTTGCTGGTCAAGGACCAGTATAAACCAGCTAAGGACCAATTTAAACCAGCATCAAAACATACCTAACCAGCATATGCTGGTTTTTTTCACCAGGGCTTTCTCAAGCCAACTCAAAGTTTATTCTCAAACTTTACTCATCAAGTTTTGTGTTGCTCAGAACCGCACAGCCACTGACTTGCATTTTGTGAATCACCAAGGACCACGGTTTCAGCTAAAAATCTTCTTTACTCTCTTGAAACAAAGTCACCTGCATCTTGGATGGCCTGAGACTGAATAAAGTAACAACAAATTTTCATTTTGGGGTGAACAGTTCCTTTAAATCAGTTTAAAAATTCATGCTTAAACCACAGCAAATCTGTTTGCCTTTACATCATTCCTCAACTGTTTTTCTCTGATTTAATCACACGGCTTAAATACTGTTGGTGATGTCATACAAACTGATTCTGTTTGTGAGCAAGAAATAGTTAAACTCAAGTTTGTCACCTCACTCTCACTAATATGTGCTCAAGCTGTAGGTAGGAAGCACACATGGAAGCTCACTTGATAGTGATGTAAGCGACTTCATTGTGTAACCAAGTTAGTGACACTAAAGCTAAGCTCATCAGAAGTTTCTGCCAGCAGTGTCCATGTGGCCACATTAGAAATAACTTTCTAATTGTTTCAACAATGCTTCTTAAAGCCAAAGCTTTTTTAGGGCCCAGGGATGAGCTTCATTTAATGATGACACTGGCAATGGCATGACATTGGATTCATTCCCAGATTCCTGGCATTAGTGCGACTGTACGTCCTCTTTTCCCCAGACATGTCCTGGATGAGATGTCTAAATTGCCTAATGTCTGGGTTCGGCTTTGTTTTCCTGTTTTCATGTTCTCTACTACAGTTCTCATACATTATATATACGCATATTTACATTGCTTAGACTGTTCCTTCTCACACGCCATGATTGGTTGATACATACAATGCCTGCATGCTATTGGTCAAACCACTTTACCTTCAGCAAGTATGAAAAAAACAATTGGAAAACAAAGCCTAAACAGACATTTTAGGCAATTTAGAAGTAAAAAAACAATGTATGATCATCCTACGTGCATAATTATATTTTGTTATAAAATTGTAGGCATTGCCACGGATAACAAATTTAAAACCTCACATCCACCTTGTATTTTGCAGGTATGCCTTTATTAAAATTATTTTTTTGACTTATTTGTTTAATTTATTGTTGCACATCTTCCATGGCAACAGTCACACAAATATGAGTTTGTATTGTTGCTCATAACTGTAAAACTGTAAATGCAAACAGTCTCCTGATATTAATAAAATTACTGTTTATAAACACAGATGACAAAACCAGATGAGCAGATTTAGTTTGTGTGAAGCAAGTGGTGCTTTAATGTGTTTATATTTGTGTTTTGTATTGGCTGAATGCCTTTCACCTCACCATCTAAAGAGAATTAGTTTATGGATGTTTCTTCACTGATGTTTATCCAGGCCATCATTTAATGCATGCAAGCTCTTATGATGGCGTTTATCATTGTGTTATATTTCATTCATTGTTTATTATTTCCCATAAACATGTTTCAAAAACTTTTTTTTTTTTTTGGAAGGATGTCCACTAACACTGAATCTGTGTACTGAAATCAAACTTGTTTTATCATAGATAAAAATTGTGAAATGACTACCTGACCATTTGCTGTACACTGTTCAGTTGATGATATTATAATGATGTATTTTTATCATTTTTATTTGTTTTGTATTTTATATTCTTTTTGTATATGAGTTCAAGATAATTTGGGGAAAAATGAAAATGCATGTAAAAACCCTTTTCAATTTAGTTGTTAATGAAATACAGATGTAAATACAATTACGAACACAAATTACTCTATATCAGCCTAATTTTCTGATGTCCATCTGTTCTGTATGAACAGACTTTGCTTTTGCCCCAAATCGTTGTACATAAATGTCAATAAACAATCACTTTGTAGTAGGTTGTATGAATTATGATGATTCACAAATACACAAGTTCACTCTGATCCTTACACAGTGCAAACACTAGAGGGCCTCACTCCAGTGTTTTGAAGAATCTCTTTAATGTGTGTGTGCATTCTTTGCTAAATATAAAGAGAAAAATATTTGAATAAATTCAGAATAAAAGTCTTATTATATAAGAAGCACTTTGTATTTTAGTGTCACCACAATAAAATGTATTTAGGGTCATAAGTATTATAGATTTTGGGGATATCGTTTAGTCTATAGTTTTTATAATTACTTTTATAGAAGATTAGAAGTCATATACCATGTCCTCATTTACTGTGTAAACGTACGATATAATGTACGATATAAATGCAAATCACATAGTATGAAAGTGGCTTTGACTGCCTAAAGTTCCCATCATTAAATGATTCCATCGCCCTCTCAAAATAAAATCCAACATTAGTCTTTTTTTTTTTATATCTATAACACAATTATTTAATTAATTAATTGGTCACCTCTGATTGGTCAAATGTCATTGTCAAGCACCACCTCCTCCCGCCCACCCGCAAGTGCTTGATCGTAATTGGTGGAAAGCGCTGTCAATCACGCCCGTTGCCCCGGCAACTGAAGTCTGAGGAACAGCTTGGCTTTCAGTTGACTCGCTGTGGATGAAAGCAGACGAGTTGAGGAGAGCAGCAGTCATCACCGTATGAACCCAAACTCAAGCGTTTTTGCTCACTTAAGAGGAGTTTTAGTCGAAGATGAAAGTATCAGCTGTTAATATTTTAGACACGTTTCAATGTTGTTCACGTTAGGTCAAAATTCATTGAGAGGAGCGGTTTTGTGAGGCAGCGTGATAGTTTTCGTTTCACTGTATCAGGTCACCTGTTGGACTTGGGCTTGCAGGTAAAAACGGACATAGGCACAAACATAAAACGAGTTGACATTTAAAACAGCCGTTATGATTCCTGAATGTCCACGAACGACCGAGCCCAGAAGCCGAATTCGGTGTGAATCCGGTCAGAACCGCTCCGGTTTGCTACACGAGATCCGAACCGCCATCAGGAGCGAGCCGTTCACCGAGCACTATGACGTCATCCCCGGCAAAGAGCTGGGCAGGTAAGAGGCACCTTTACCTGTCTAACGTTACCTGTGTTTGTGTCAGGTGTACCACAAGTTATTTTATGTATCTGATTTTATGTATCGTCATATATAGTGTGTATGTGACATGCGCTCTGAACCGGTTTGGATTAAAAAGTATTAATTTTGAAGTCAGGACATAGGTGGTCAAAGTAAAGTTACGAATAAATGCTCAGTAAATGTGTTTGCATGCTATATTCTACTTGTATTAAAGTCTGGCTGTGTGTATGTGCACTGAAAATGTTTACATTCAAGAGTCCTTGTGTGTTCTTATATGGATTTGCATTCTTATATAGATATTGCATGCATTTGTTGCTTACACTTCGTACAGTTCAATATGTGTGCCATATTTAAAGTCATGCATCACAGTGTTTTGAACATTTACACTGCTTCAAAGTGTGATTTGCCCTTGATTTTGTTTAGATGGCTTTCAGATCAGACATTAATCTATTTTATATTCTTTTTGGTTACAAGTTCAAGATATCAGCCTAGTTTTCGGATGTCCATCTGTTTTACATGAACAGATTTTGTTCTCTCCCATATCGTTATGGATGTTGCATGCATTTACTTCGTGTATTTTAAGTCATGCATCACAGTGTTTTCAACATCTACACTGCTTTAAGTGTGATTTGGCATTGCTTTGTCATTTGAATGGCTTTCAGATATTAATGTATTTTATATTCCTTATGGATATGAGTTCAAGATAATGTGTAAAAAATGAGATTGCACATGAAAACTCTTTACTTGCAATGCAAACTGATTCAGTTGTTAATAAAAAATACATATAGCCCCTATTGGAATTAGTGTTCATAATTATATGTGACCCTGGACTACAAAACCAGTCTTAAGTCGCTGGGGTATATTAGTAGCAGTAACCAAAAATACATTGTATGGGTCAAAATTATTGATCATGTTCAATGAATATATTTAGTAAAATTCGTACTGTAAATATATCAAAACCTAGTTTTTGATTAGTAATATGCATTATTAAGAACTTCATTTGGACAACTTTAAAGGTGATTTTTTTTCTTTTTTTTCTTTTTTTTTTTTTTGTACCCTCAGATTCCAGATTTTCAAATATAGTTCTGTCCTAACAAACCATCAATGGAAAGCTTATTTATTCAGTTTTCAGTTAATGTATAAATCTCAGTTTTGAAAAATTTTCCCTTATGGCTGGTTTTGTGGTCCAGAGTCACATTTGCAATTATCTGATGTCCATCTGTTCTACATAAACTTTGCTTTTCTCCAAATTGTCATAGATATTGCATGCATTTATTGCTTGCATTGCATACAGTCGTGTATTTTAAGTCATGTATTAGAGTTTAATATCTACACTGCTTTAAAGTGTGATCTGGCTTTCAGATATTGATGTGTTTTATGTTCCTTATGGATATGCATTCAAAATAATGTGCAAACTGATTCAGTTGTTAATAAAAATAAATATAGCCCCTATTGGAATTAATGTTCATAATTATATTTACATGTCAGTCTAATTTTCTGATGTCCATCTGTTCTACATGAACAGACCTTGCTTTTCCCCACGTCACTGTGGATATTGCATGCATTTATTGCTTACATTGCACGCAGTCATGGTTTTTATTTCATGCATCACAGTGTTTTGAACATCTACACTACTTTAAAGGGTGATTTGGCATTGCTTTGCCTTTTAGATGGCTTTGCCATACATTGATCTGCACATTTAATGAAACACCCAATAAACTTGTGCATGCAGTGCATTATAGCTGGATCACGTGATTGGAAAACAGAGCTGTTTGATGGCACACTGCGTTGATGCCAGGGCTCAGTGGTTTTTAAATCAGCGAGTAAGTCTTACAGGGCACTGTATTGTTGGTGGATGTTCCTTTGCCAAGTCACTGTAGGACCTCAGCACTATGAAAACACTGCTCTGATTTCACTGCGCTTACTCTTGTTTGCACCGAGAATATGCAGTGCAAGCGCAGAAAGATTGGGGCATGTGTAATATTTTATGCCTATGCAAAACTAGCAGAAAAGTCACTTCAGTTTCTCCAATATCAACAAAGTGCTGATTGAGATGAATATGGAGGGACATATGGCTTCTGCATAATGGACAGAAGTTAGAACTCAAACTGAACACTTGTGAAGTACAAGTTACAATAGAGAAAGATGTTTTTGAATGGTGTATCATCTGATAGCCCACACTGCATTAGTCACAAGGCTAAGTACAGTAATATCAGCAGGCTATCTGATCCGTCTGTTTGCAAAACACATCAGGATTAATGGGCAGAAGTTTGAAAGTGCAACTGTCTGGATGTCTGCCATCACGGTTTAGGCCAAGCCATTTCATCCGAGTACAATAAAGCAAGGAAAAGACAAATCAGTGACTAGTTCATGTCCAGCCCGTTTCCCAAAGGTAAACTTGAATGGCTCAGGATTACAGTGGTGTGATTGGCTGCTCCAGATGGTTTTATTTTGATGGCTGTGCTTGTGCAGACGAGCCATTTTTATTCTTCAGTAGCTGCCAAAAGGGTTGTGATTCTGATTTTCATTCTGAGAATCACATTAGCCTACATATTCCCATTTATAGTCTCGTTAGCCCAAGTATATGTAGTCTTACACGAGAACAGCTGGCTGTACCTGATTTCTCTCAAGAGTCAAGGCTGTAAAGTATACGAGTTGTGTTATAAGTTGCACTAAAGAAATGATCATGTAGACCCAAGCACAGCTGAAACTGGATGGATGAAACGTCAATTTGTTTTTGATGCAAAGCAAATATTTTAAGTAGCCGAATGCTTGAAGTTGTCTAGATTCCAGACTGGACTAACAGGTTTAAACTGATTGGCATACTGACAGGTTTAAGAGTGGCAGAAATGTTCATCTTTTAAAGTACTGAATGGATCAGGCATCATTCATGCATTTTATTTTTTCCTCTGTTTTTGCATTTAGACATTCTTTGTCGTCATCTAACACTTACTTAAAGTTAGGTGTGGAGTTCTTGGGACTATCACTATACAAGACAATGTTTCAAGACAATATTCCTTCAACGGAACAGTTTTGGAGAAATGTGTAATTTCATGACTTGCTCACCAATGGATCCTCTGCAGTGAATGGGTGCTGTCAGAATGAGAGTCCAACTGAAACAAGTCCATCATTAAGACGGTTTTAACAAAAATCCGTAATAGTCCATAATTCATAATAACGCTTCCTCTAGTGAAATCTAGTGAATCAGGAGAGAAATCTGCACAGTTCAAGCACCGTTTACACTGGAGGAAGCGGTATTATGGACTCGTATTTGAGTTTAAAATGTCTTGATGATGGATTTGTTTCAGCTTTTGTCATCTCAAGATGTGAACTGATGGACTGGAGTGGTGTGGATTACTTGTGGATTATTGTGATGTTTGGACTCTCATTCTGACGGCACCCATTCACTCCATTGGTGAGCAAGTGATGGAATGACACATTTCTACAAATCTGATGAAGAAACAAACTCATCCTAATCTTGACTAAAGGTGAGCACAGTTTTAGCACATTTTCCTTTTAGGGTGAGCTATTCCTTTAAAGCGTGAGATGCGTCTTAGTGTATGAGCTGAAATCGGAGCAGTGCTGTGTGATGCTCAAATGTGGATAATTGCAGGGCCGCCACACTGCATTCCTTTGCCACTGTGCTTTGGGAACACCCAGCCCTGACGGATCAGAACCAGCACTCTACCATTGTGTGTGGACGCCGGCCAAACGCTTTAGACCAACAAATGTCTCTGCCTTGCGTGTATGGGAACACATTCTGCACGCTGCAGATTAGGCCTGAGATGTTTGATGGGAAGAGTGCCATGTAAAATGAGAAGTGTAATTTTTCAAACATTTGGGGCGACATTTTATCTTCTTGCATCTGAGTGCCAAGTTTCTTAATGCCGTGTCACAGATCCGCTAATGGCAGCGTGCCATTTACAGTTCTGTTGGTGTTAAAAAGAAAAGGTGTCATTTAAAACCCTAAATTATAGAAACTGAAATGCATGCCACTTATGCATTTTACAATAATAATTTAAAGGAAGATTTTTCTGAAAATTTACTCAGTCAGTTCATCCAAGATGTAGATCATCAGATTTGAAGAAATGTAGCATTGCATCACTCACCAGTTGATCCGCAGTGAATGGGTGCCGTCAGAATAAGAGTCCAAACAAAAGTGAAAAGCGGCTTGTTTGTAAAAACAAATCCAATTAGAGCTAGGCGATAAAATGATAATGATAATTAACGTGCAATATAAATGTTATCGATAAATGATAACGAGTTTGATAAATGTTCGATATAATGTTTATGCGGCAAAGGCAGAACAAAAGAGCGCTAGTCAGTTATTGAGCATTAGCGTTAACTAGTTTTTGTAACTTGATGAAAAGGTGATATAATAAAAAGTATAATGTTATAAATGTACGTATATTTACGAAAAATCTAAATAGAAGAAACTTTCGCGAATTTATGCTGATGGTCATTGAAACACGTCGTCAGTCACAGTAAAGGGTCTATTTACTGTTGTAGCACAAACTGCACAGTGGGATTGTGTCAGAAATGTGGGTATATTTGTGTCGAATTTTATTATATTGTTAATGTAGACATGTATTAAATGTATTGAAAGAAGAGTAATGGAATATGGTTAAAGTATGTTTTTGTGATTAAGCTACAGCCCTTTTGCTTTTATACTAAATGTATGTAGACTACTGTTTTTCATACAAATACCTAGAAACCATGTTACATTTTTATCATGGTATTAAGGTGCTATATTTGTGGTTTAAACTGTTATTATCATGATCTATGGATGATACTATGGAAGAGAAATTGTTAATTAAAAAAAAACAAACAAACAAACAGAATAATTACATTTCACCATATAAAAATGAGGTTGCTACAATTTTTACAGTTATTACTGATTTTGATAATGAACTATAATCTGTATCTGCAGCTGCTATCAAATGTGCATTTCTGAGAGACAAAATATGTTATATTTAATATTATCGGGTACCACAAACCTGTTTCTTGATTTTAAACAATATTACTTATTAAAACATGCCAATCAAAAAAAAAAATTCTATTAAGATATTTGTTTTGTTAAGGAAAAATGACTAGAAAAAAAGTGTAAAGAATTAAAAAAAAACATGAAGTGTTTGTCATGTTCTGACCATAAAGAATAGTTTAGAGCCACAGTTAACCATCTGGTTTTTGCGACTTTCACACTGTAGCAAAAATCTGCCTGTAAACTTGAAAGAAATACAGATTTGACATTTATCATGATAATTACTTGCTATTATCGCCCAGCCCTAACTGAAATGCATGCCACTGTGTTTTACGATAATGACTTAAAGGAAGATTTCCCTAAAAAATGAACATTTGCTAAAAAATTAACTCACCCTCATGCCATCCAAAATGTAGATGAGTTTGTTTCTTCATCAGATTTTGAGAAATGTAGCATTGCATCACTCGCTCACCAATGTAACTGTAATAATGTTTTTGTTTTATGTTTTTTTCCTCTTTTGATGAAGCGTTAATCAAAGACTCAAATTTATCCAGAAGCAATGGTTTGAAGTTAAAAGCATCTTAATTATGGATTTGTTTCTTACAAACTGGAGTGGTGTGGATTATTGTGATGTTTTTATTCGCTGTTTGGACTCTCATTCTGACGGCACCCATTCACTGCAGAGGATCCGTTGGTGAGCAAGTGATGGGAATGACACATTTCTGCAAATCTGATGAACAAACTCATCTACAACACTAAGATTTTTAAAGTTACAATTTTCTTAAAAAAGAAAATTGCATTGGATGTTTGTTTGATCACACGCTTTGTGCAAAGTTCACTTCAGTACTGAGTTCTCTGAATCCTTGTTATTTTTTAATTAAGCTCGTGCATTTGGGAGGGATGTGTTTACAGTGTAAAAACGGATGACACCACAGTCTCACTGTTGTCTTAAACAGCATGTCATCAGCTGAGAATTTCTCACCCTTCCTTCATAAATCTCAGGGGTTTCTTTCATTTCTGGGTGATTTCCGCTGCTTGATTGACAGATCTGTGCAGTGTGATTTACAGTAAATATTTTCCCCTTTGTGACCGTTTTTTTTCTTTTCTGCTCTCGTTCCCAGAGAATCCCGGCTCTAACAGCCGAGTGGGATACATGACATCATAGTCGTGCCATTCAAGTCGTATGGGGCTAAAAGCCCAGTGGCAACATCTGCTGTGCACCATGGAAACAGAGCGGGTGACAGTAGCGGGTGGGGGCGACGGCGATGTCATGTGAAAACCGAGTCCGTTATTGAAACCCTTTTAGTGCTGGAGTGTCAAAAAGAGGGTAACTTTCTCTGAAAATGACAAGAGTCATGTTAGACTGTTTATGCAAACTTTTTACAATAGAACAAAGCAAGTATTCAGCTTTGCCTTTATTGAATTTTACAGCTTGTGCAATTTCTTTACTAAGAAATATACCTAGAAATATGCCTAAAACAAGCTGTAGCTCAAACTGAGGTGACGGGGTTTGTCAGAACGCGTCATTTGTTTGTCCGCATCAGAGGCATGACAAACCAGATCTGTTTTCTGCACAATTACCAGTGTTTAACAAAAGCAAGGTCTAAAAAAACATCATATAGGCTTTGAGATAAGGTAATGCTCTTTCCCTAGATAAATCTGTGGCGGTGTATCTGAACAGGAGCCCCTCGCTGGGGTCACATGTCAGAGTTCATTATTCCTCCATGTCACAGACGCAGAACAAACAGGCCTCCGCTTTCAATCCAGGAGCTTTTTTCACCCTTCTGTGAACGTGCGTGCGCTGATGGGACTTTTTAGTCATGCTATGTTGTTTTTGTTCCGTGCCTTTAAGAGCTTTTGCTCCTGTCAGAGGGGCTGCAGAAGCTAATTACCTGCAGCCTCTCTAGATGCCTGTTGCTGATTAATGCAGCGCAGAAAGGCGGCACTTTCCCCCGAGAAACTCTGAGCAAAAGCTGATGTTTAGCTTAAGTGCACACTTGCTCACTTGGCAGAAAATAAAGTGCTGCTGCCCTCGTATAACATGTTCATTAAGTGAAGTGTAACGTGGTAGAAAGTACACAGGGGAAAAAATTGTTTTTAGGCTTTTTTTGGCGCGGCGCCTTTCCATCCTAGTCCTAGTCCATCACAAACTTTGCTTTCTTAAAACTGTCAGTCAGAAGCGTCCTGCAGTGATGTTCACTGACAGTGATTTGAAGAGACAAAGCGACCGGAAAGGATTCATTTTCAGTGAGAGTTGCCAGATTGAGGCAACTTGAGTGACAGAGAACACTGGGGATGCAACAGAGTGCAAAGATCAGACTATGGAAATGCAAACACAATGATGAGACTAGGGGTGAACAGAAAAGGTGACATTCTGATATTTTTTGCAATATGAAGTAATATTGCGTTGATATGAGTTTGGTCAGATGATGTGAATGGCTATATTTGAAAAATAAAATTAATCTTTCTAGAATGATTGGGGTGATTTTGGTGGGGAGTGAATCTGCACAGAAAATAAAATAAACTATAATAATAATAATAATAATAATAATAATATATAATATTATTATTATTATTATTATTATTATTATAATTATATATTTTATTATATTATATATAGGGCAGAATAAAAAATCCGTTTTTTGTTTTCCCAAATTCAGTTTTATTTTTTTCCAAATATTGTGTGATTATACCCTAAAAAATAATGTTTGTTTCATTGTTGTAGTAGTAGTAGTAGTAATAGTAGTAATATGTTTCTGGCACAATGTCTTCAAGTTACACGGGACTTTTATTTTGACGGGTTGCTGTGTCTACCTTTACATTTCTGTGTGTATATGATTTGACACTAGTCTTTCTAAAATGGAACAGTCAAATGCAGAAATCACCGCAAGCGTATTTTTGCGGCATAATATTTACAGATACCAGTCCATATTGCGGTTTGATTTAAGTGTAATGACCTGCTTTTGATTAAATCATTCAAACTTTGACAAATTCCGTGACATTCCGCGTTATTCAGTAAATTCCCTTTTTATGACTGGATTCCGCGATTCCGTCCGCAAAAAAAGGGCCCTATAATATATAATTTATTAGTATTGTTATTATTATTATTATTTATTTGTTTATTTACTTTTTTTATATTCAATTAATTAATTAATTAATTAATTATTTATTTTTATGAATTAAAATCTTTCATTTTTATTTATTTATTTATTTTAATGTGTAATCTGTCATTTTTAGGGTGGAACAATTTTGGAAAAATTTGGGTGTTTGACCACAAAATAAAGTTTAAAAAAAACTTTCCTCCTCTTTGTCCACATTTGGACCCATTCAGACCCATTGATTTATTCTAATGTGAAATCATATTTCATTCCCAATTTCTTTTTTTTTTCAAGCGCTAAACCATCTTTTAAGTTGGCGGCAAATAAATATATGACCTATGCGTTCATCATTTGCAGCGAATGATTTGGTGTTTCAGCTTCTCAGAACAGTTTTTGTTAATTACTGTGAATCGAGCCACTTTTGAGTCACTGAAACAACGAGCTGCACGCGTGTAAATGAACACAGTGTTACTCTTCCCTCTGAAAGGTGCAGTGCTTTTAATTAATTAAACTCCAGCCTTTGTGATTTGACTATATCGCAGTATTTATATTGATTTGAAATATTGCGCAGTGGATGAATTTGTAACTCATTGGGGGGTCAGTTATTTCATTGTCGTCTGTGTGAAGGCGTCTTGACTGTTCATTAGAGGAAGTGTTGTTGATTTACTTTCATTCTGAATCGGTGATGTCACCTTCTAGTAGACAAAATCTCTGAGACTCAAGAGGATTAAGGTATTTACCTCAAATCGCACATGTTGTGCACTTCCTCTACAGGTTATACAAAATGTCCAAGTTCAAAGTCATTTTAAACTTAAATAGCTTCTTGATTCTCGGTCTTTGCAGCTGGAGTGTTCAAATATTGTTCATACTGCATAAACTAAACCTTTTAATGCTGGATAGTCATGAAATGAGCACAGATGGTCTTTGACTGTGTCTTTGTGACTCCTGCCCTCTTAGGGTACGTTTACATGACAGTAGGTGTTTTCATTAGAGGTTTTTGTGATATTTCATTAATGTCGATTTAAAAAAAAACTGTTGCGAAATGATGGCGTTTCCATTGACCAATGTTATGTGACTAAAATGTAATTACTTTTTTTTGTAGGTTTGTGTATGTTGCAGCCACCGCACTTGCTATTAATTTTAATCATAGGAGACGTAGGCAGCTTCTTAACAGAAGCAAGCCGCAGCGCGCCTGCTGTAAACACAAGCATTGACTAGATTGGCTGCGATCAGCTCCACAGATTTGTGCAGTGTTAATAAGGGGTTATCCAAGCTTTAATGGAAAGAAAAGCCACTTATTCAAGCATTGTGTAGTTGATGCTTGTGTCGCGGCCACATATGATGTGTGGTTTTTTTAAGGTTATAGTACACTAAAGAATGATCATGTGACCTATGTATGCATGGTGAAAAAGCTGTTTTTATTGCAGCTTTGAAAAATACTGTATTCCTTTTTTGAATTGCTTGAAAAACCACCTTATGTAAGCGCAAAAACTTTTTGCAATATACGGGAGTTTTTGCGTAATTGTTTTTCCATTAGACGTATTTTCAATTTGCAATTCCAGTTTGTGCAATGGATCTTTCTCATATTTCCGAGTTCTTGTAGCGGAAATCGTCATAGTTAGGTAAAATCCACGAGCAGTGTATGGGAGAGTACCACAAATATATTTTTTTTATATTCGCATTTGCTCAAATAGCAAAAGAAAAGCTGAGATTTATATCGGCAATGAGAAAAGAGAACAATGTCAAATTTAACGTCCCTCCCATAGACGCTCCGTTAGAAACATCCTTGCATTAGCATTAACAAGTTTTTTGTAACTTGATGAAAAGGTGGGATAATACAAAGTATAGTTTTTTGTTTTTGTTATTTGTTTTTTTTTTAATCAAAACATGAAAAACTTTCAAGGATTTGTGATTATGATGACCGTTGAAATGCGTCATCACAGTCTTGTGAAAAGGGTCCATTTGAAGTGTAATGGAAATGCAGCTGTCAACATCTCAAAAATAAATTAAAACACTGTGCTATTTATGCCAGGCCAGTAGTTGGCGATGTCTTGTTTTAAAGAAACACTATGTGGACACACATTTGCATTTTTGTAGTTTAAATGAAGACAATAACTATATTGTTTTCAAAAACGTGCACTTTAAAAAACATTTTCAAGACCCCCAAAAATGGCATAGTGATGTAAATAAAATAGCCAAGGCTAGTGTTGGGGAAAGTAACTTTTAAAAGTAATGCATTGCAATATTGCTGCGCGATTAATCGAATGCGATTTCCATGCGCATTTTCTCAGTAAAGCCGGTTCTGTAATCAGCAGGTGATGGAGCAATCTCCCTCACCTGCTTTCAGATTGAGCAGCATTTACAACACAGAGCCGTAGTTCATTGATAGGTTACACAAAAGAAAACAAACCAAAAAAAAAAACACACAGAAGATATTATTGTGCGATTTATGAAATCGAAAGAAATCGTTTGTGATAATGACAGCTGTTTGCGTAGCTTCTCTTTGAACTATGGCTCTGTGTAGTACATCTGCAAGCATGTGAAAACACCACATTTAATTATGTTTTACTCCAAACTCACTTCAGAACGTCAGTCGAGTGTTTGAAATGAATCCTTCTGTGAGATGATGTGGCTTCTTACACAGAATAAGGCACACAATATATTTCATAGTATTCTAAGCAGTGATAAAGGTATTGCATTATAAATATACTTTATTATAATAAAAGTATGATAATAAGAACTCCATAAACCATATATTGTCGTATGTGTTTATTAGTCACATTAAATTAAATGAAAGCAGTTAAGTTTTCTGTTTATCTCAGATACAGCAATAGGCATTCCTGGGTTTCTTATTCGGCCGTATTTGGAGTCATCTGGCCATCGGATGAAGATTTACTAGTGATCACAGAACTGTTCTTCACTGAAAGATGCGCATGACAATCGCAGCTTCTGCCTAATCGCAATTACGATTTCATTTCGATTTATCGTGCAGCCCTACGTTACCTGGTTACTTAGTTACATTTTTTGGAATGTAATGTGTTACATTACGTGTTGCTTTTTTCATCTGGCCTGGGATTGCTTGTTTGTTTTTAATATTAAAAAAGTAAATGCATGTTCACATTTGGTCTAGAAATACAGTAAGCAACAATGCGAAAAAATGCGAAAACAAAGTACAGTAGCTTGCGTTACTTATTTGAAATAGCAACTCGGATGTTTTCTTCCAAGTTAACAAGTACTGTGTTACTTTACTAGTTTCTTGCAAAAAAAAAAGTAATTGATCACATTACTTCATGGTCATGTTGGTCACACCCCAAAACGCATAAAAAGTTTTCTGTTAGTTGAAAATGGTATAAATAACACCCACTTATAACTAGTAAATAATGTAGTGAAGTAACAAGTTAGTGTTTACTTGGAAACTTTGCTTTAAATGTATAGCTGAGCTTTACTAAATTTAGTATATAGAAAGAATAATGGCATCTTGTTGAATTGTGTGTCCATTGTCAGTGTTTTCTCACATTGTAGCCATCCTTGTCATTTTTACTCATTGTCCAAATGAACAGTGGGTTTCCATAAAAATTTGAGTGACTTAATGACCTCCTTTGCTTAGAAGAAGAGGTCAGAGCTCCCAGTGTGGTATAAATGCGGCAAGAAAGTGTCTAGCAAGGACTGTATAGCTAAAATAACACTAAACAAATGTCAAGCATATGACGGACATCTAGTGCACTCAAACGTGGAATGCATCTTCTGATACAACAGTGTCATTTATAGTCTTTGTTTTGCATTCAGTGTCTGGTTTTAGTTATTTAAGCATAAAATGCATTTAAAACCCTCTTGTTTGGACAAACTACAACCAGTGTTTCACTGTCTCAATCTCTGAATAACTTGACTATGAGTTGGCCGACGGCCGGCCATATAAACGGTGTACTCCAACAGACAGACCATCTGCTCTTGATACGGCCGCTATTTCACATAAACCGTGACCCTGCCGTCAACTCTAGACCCGCACACATGAAAGCCATTGCTCTCGGGGTGTTGTCTGTGAGTCCAGAGCCTCTGGAAATATGCTGACATGGCTGCGGAGAGAGACTGCAGCTCCATTTTAAAGACACCAAAGTCGGCGACTCCAAATGACAGTCTGTCCTTCCAGCAGCTTCAGAACTCAGTCAAAGCCTCTCGACTCGGGTTAACCGCACGGCACTTTCTGAATTCCATACAATAATAGAAGTCATATTTGACAAAACATCTGCACCATTTCATGGTGAGTGTGACCTGAAAATTGTTTGTTGGTCAAATTTCAATTTGTAAATCATCCGCTCACGTTGCAAACTGTTGTCACGATTAGTTTCAGATTGGACCGGATAATTAAGGCCAAAAAATGTGCATATAATATATGTTTTTTTTTTATATATATTTATGAGTTGATAATTACGATTATTACGATAAATGTCAAATCTTCAACTGTTTGGCAAGTGTTTGCCAAGTGACAAAAAAATACTGAGTTGCAATATTCAAAACGTGGCCGGACGACCGGAGTCTTCTGGAGTGGCAGGTATTATGTGAGGAGATTAGAGTTTCTTTATCACATTCCCTCGTGGCATTCGTATCCTGAGCAGCGGGACCAGATTAACACAACACCGTGGAAATGAAGGTATGCCAAATCCACACAGTCAAGGGCAGTAAAAGCCTATTAGCTTTTCAAAGGAGCGGAAGGTGCTTTAGTGTTTCTGAATCGGTTTCAATCAGAGCGATTACGACACCGTTGGGATTTTATGAATGCTGGCTTCTGAGTCCTGTGCCTCAATCAACACCAACATCCGACTGTCATGTGTAGTTGCATGCTTTATTCAAACACTTACGTTACTCTAGCTGCAAGGTTGTGTTTTTGTTTTTTTCGTTGCCCATTAGTTGGGAAGTTAACTTACAATTGATGTCAAAAGTTTACATACACCTTGCAGAATCTGCAAAATGTTAATTATTTTACCAAAATATGAGGGATCATACAAAATGAATGCTTTTTTTTTTTTGTTTGTTTGTTTTTTTTAATGCTGACCTGAATAAGATATTTCACAAATATAAAAATGATCCCATTCATTTTGATCCCATTCAAAAGTTTACATACACTTGATTCTTAATACTGTGTTTTTACCAGAATGATCCACAGCTGTGTTTTTTTGTTTAGTGATAGTTGTTCGTGAGTCCCTTGTTTGTCCTGAACAGTTAAACTGCTGCTGTTCTTCAGAAAAATCCTTCAGGTCCCACAGGTTGGTGTTCCAACATTTTTGTGTATTTGAACCGTTTCCAACAATGACTGTATGATTTTGAGATGCATCTTTTCACACTGAGGACAACTGAGGGACTCATATGAAACTATTACAGAAGGTTCAAACACTCACTGATGCTCCAGAAGGAAAAAAAATGCATTCAAGGAGAAATCCACTTCCAGAGTAACAATTTACAAATAATTTACTCACCCCCTTGTCATCCAAGATGTTCATGTCTTTCTGTCTTCAGTCATGAAGAAATTATGGTTTTAGAGGAAAACATTTCAGGATTTTTCTTAATATAATGGATTTAATTGGTGGGTCTTATCCCAAGGAAGAAGGGTCTTATCTAGTGAAACGATCGGTCATTTTTTTCGAAAAATAAAAATTTGTTTGCTTTAAGCACAATCACGTCAAAGTTCATCATCCGTGTACTCCAGCTTAAAAAGGTAGAATATGGCAAAAAACGCCATTTTATTTCCTCCTACAACTTCAGAATCGTCCGACATCGTTGTACCTTTTTGTTTGCAAACAGCGTTTGACTTACTTGCACTTTCTTAGTCTTTGCGCATTCGCTTCGTAAACACTTGGTCTGTAGTTCCGCGTGACCTTTCGACGTGATTCAATAGTACGTAGCGACGTTGACGCGTATCCAAGAGCCTGTGCTACACAAGCTTTTTTGCTTAAAGTATACAATTTTTTTATTTTTCAAAAAAAATGACCATTCGTTTTGCTAGATAAGACCCTTCTTCCTCGGCTGGGATCGTTTAGAGCCTTTGAAGCTGCATTTAAACTACATTTTGGAAGTTCAAAATCAGGGCACCAGTCAAGTCCATTATATGGAGAAGTGTATGTACACTTTTGAACGGGGTCATTTTTATAAATTCAATTATTATTTCCTCTTGTGGACTATATGTAAACGTCTTTCATGTATAACATCTTATTCATATCAGTACTAAATAAAAAAAAAAAAAAAAAAAAAAAAAAAACATGTATTTTGTATAATCCCTNGGTCATTTTTATAAATTCAATTATTATTTCCTCTTGTGGACTATATGTAAACGTCTTTCATGTATAACATCTTATTCATATCAGTACTAAATAAAAAACAAAAAAACAAAAACAAAACAAAACATGTATTTTGTATAATCCCTCTTGTTTTGGTAAAATAATTAACATTTTGCAGATTCTGCAAGGTGTATGTAAACCTTTGACTTCAATTGTATGTTTGACATGCGTATTATACTAATTAAAAAAAAAAAAAAAATCATGTGACGCTCAATACTGGAGTAATGATGCTGAAAATTCAGTTTTCGATCACAGAAATAAATTACATTTTGCAGCTTCTTCACATTGAAAACAGCTGTTTTAAATTGTAAAAATATTTCACAATTTTTACTGTATTTTTTGGTCAAATAAATGCAGCCATGGTGCACAGAAGAGATGACTTTCGGAAACATTTTTTTAACTTCCTTTTCTGAAACTTTTTGACTTCACTGACTCTTATTGAATGGACAGAAACAGCTGGAAAATTTTTGAGGATTTTTGAAATCTTGAAGAAGTCTTGTCCCTTTAATGAGATTCTGTAATTGATGTTGATTCAATCACTATTTTTTCCTGCGCCTTGACATGGACAAAAACGACCACAACATCCTGGTAGTTGCATGTCTCACATGTTGGATGGTTTTGTTGACGTATCATGTGTCCAAATGAAAATCTTCCTGTCGTGAAGAAACACATTACAGAGATGCTTAACTTTACAGCCAGATTTTATTGGGCCATCTCGGAACAAGGACATTTTTTCCACTTACCCATTAATCTTCTCATTTTTTGAAGAATGGAGGAAGGCATTCCCAGCTGTCTGTAGTAAATCTGAGGAGATCTGGACAGAATGGGGATGGAAATAAGGAAAACTTCCTTTCCTGAACCCATGACTCTCACATGAGCTTTGGTCAGCTCAGCCATTATGGTTTACTTTACATGTCTGTGTTTATGAATTACAATTAAAACAAAAGTGTTTTTCTTCATCCGTCCCTTGCGTTCGTCAGTTGCCACGTTTCAGACTAAATGTGATGGAACATTGCACAGTTTTCACAAGCAATGTGGAAAGTTGTTTTCTGTCCGTTTCCATATTCCTGCATGGAATCGTGTTTGCAAACAGAGCATGCATCTGTTGAAATGAACAACGGAGATGCTTTTAGCAGATCCACCTTTCTTTCTCTTTGGTTTATTCTCAAGATGTTCTGCCGATCTTGTGGTACTTTAATGGATGTGCTGGAATTGCGCTCCACTTATTTTGTCTATGAGCTGTTCTAGGCAAGCATCTTACGGTTTTAACCTCCAGAGAGGTTAAACCTCCAGTCGTTCTGTGAGAATGGAGCAGTTGTAAGTAACCCTGCAGATTGTGTGGGTGACGGTGGTCGAGGGCCAGAGGGAGCAGATGGACTGAAGGCTAGTTCAGGACATCACGCTGAGATTCGGGATCTCCTCACGCAGGGACATTAATGTGAATATCCCCCACAGCTCAGCCATCTCTTCCAGGAAGCTGCGTCTTCCCCTGTGCTTCTCTTGGCTGCCGCCGTGTTTCTAAACGTCACGCCGAGCCGCGTGTCTGCAGCGTTTCACATGGTGCTCGGCTCAGGCGCTGTTAATGGTGCATTTGAGATTTTACCTGCTGCATTTTAAATCAGTGTTTGAGTCTGTTTTAAGGATTTGTCAAATCGCTCTTCAGTCAGCCGCCAAATCTTTTGTCAAAAATGACATTCAAATTATCATAAATGAAGAATTTAGAATTTAGTTTTAAGTGGCTTTATTACACTTCAGTTTAAATATTTCACTTATGTAAATATTTAATAATAATAATAATAATAATAATAATAATATCATATCAATAAAGCCAAATGTTTAATTAGTATTGTTACTGTTTTTTTATTATTATTATTATTAGTAGTAGTAGTAGTAGTAGTAGTAGTATTAGTATTAGTATTAGTATTATATTTAGTTTTTATTATTTTTTTAATTTTGTATTATTATATTTAGTTATTTTATTATAAGGAAAATAAAAACGTTAAATATTTATTATATATTATTATGACATTTATTACAAAAAATATATTTATTTATTTATTTATTTATTTATTAATAATAATAATAATAATAATAATAATTATTATTATTATTATTATTATTATTATTATTATTATTATTATTATATTATTA
>JAHKKF010525445.1:20786-37742 GCA_019740295.1 Labeo calbasu | reverse complement strand
TACAAATGAAAAACTGAAATAAGTCACTTACCACAGTTGTTAATCACCACTCTTGCCGCTCCTTGAATCTCGACCGTTGAATTGATTCCGCCTCTGTAGATTTGAAATTTACAGCAATATCCTGTAAATCTGAATCAAAGGACCGCGCGACCACAGAATGCTTTGCGGTTTACAGCAATTTTCTGTATTATTGAAAAAACAGCCCACTGCTGTAAAATATTGCTGTAATTTTTACAACAATTTGTTACAGTGAAAGACACAATGTTGTAATGATGCTGTTAAATGATTTAAAAGTACTTTAGTGTTATGAGTCCAATTTCAGGCCATAGTTCTCCATCAACATTAAACATCACTCCTTCTGCAGTTCTGGCATTATTAGCCGTTCATAAACTCACACGGACTCTACATTATTGTAAACAAGCACTCACGACTGTGCAGTCAAATGAGGAATCCATGACCATGTAAAATGCAAACTACAGAGGAAAAATTATAACGGCAAAATGAGAATTTGAGGATAAACAAACCAAAAAACAACATAAAAAAAGTGCATCATGCTGACATACATAATACAGAAAGTTTAAGTGAACACATCAGAACTGTAAGAACAACAGGGAGCAGAAGAACATCTACTTACAGGAAGACTGGATCACAGTTGTTTGCTGACAGTCGTGTTGGTACAACAGTAAGGTCAACTATGTAAAAGTTCTTGCCCTCTATGTAAATGTTCTGTTTCGCACGAGGTATGCAGTTTCCTGCATATATTTAGCCTAAAGACATTTAAAGCTACAAGCACCATTTAAAGAAACAAACACCTTACCAATGTCCTGGTTTAACTGATGTGAATGTTGCTTAGCAGTTTCTCTGTCACTGGCTTGTGGGCCTGAAAAACACCAGATTACTACTGCAAAGTTACTCATCATACATAAAGCTATTTATAACACAAAGCAACGCAAAGCAAATTGCTTGTGTAAAGTCAGACAGGATGAAATTTTCAGTATCATGAGGTCTGTGTGCATGTTGCAGCTGTACTTCCAGAAGCTTCTGGTTTGTGAAAATGTTCTAGTGATGAATGGTGTTGCATATCGTGAAGCTGTGTTAAAGGTGCCATGTTGTTGAGGAAATCTTTTAATTTTTGCAAGCTTGCCAAGCTTGTAGCTCTGGGACCAGGCTGATTCTTCCAAGTGCATCCTGGGAGTGTTTCATGTTCGATTCATGAAGTTTGTCATATAACACATAGTGCTCAGATGATCCAGTGATGAATGGCCTTTGGAATTAGAGTTACCTGCCTTCTCAAATAATCCAAGAAGAGAAACCATCAGTTTGCCCTGCTTGGCTGTGCTCATGTTTTTATAGTGTTGGCTCTGCTAGTTCCTCTTTGTGTGGTTGAGACGGAACAGGTGTAGGCACATGCAAATTACCGCGTGTGGCCAAGCCTCATGCAAAGTCAGATACTAATAATAGGAATGTGCTTTTATGACAACAGCAGGTCTGCAAAATCCCTTGGGAGACTCTACTTTCAAATTAAACTGAATGGGGCATATTAATTAAAATGTGGGCATAAGACCTCATTCTCCCTCGAGTTTCTGTCATATGACTGTCTGTTCTGCATCTCCACTCATAATCCTGAAATGAGATCTATACAAGAGCCTTCATAGTCAATATTACAGGCCTTGCAGAGTTTTTGGACAACACCAACCTGTTATATAAATCAAGTAAATCGTTTTGTCTCAGTAAAGAGCACATGATTCAACTGTAGTTGAGTATTAGATCAAGATTTCTACAGTTTTCTGACACATTCATCATTTGAGTTTCAGCTGCCGTGACATTTGTCGTTACAACTTTCTCATACTCTGTATTCAGTACATAGTGATCCATCCTAGTCTCGTTTCCATGTGTAACCCCTCTCCCCGTGTCCTACTTGCACCCCTGCTCTGAGCAGGTCTCGGACCCGGGTCTCCGGCGTGGCTAACAATGAGGCTAAAGACTGCAACCACTAGTGTCTGTCGCCAGTGCGCCTCTTGAGATCAGGGGAGTGAGGTTTACCTGCACATTACCTACCAGCTGGCCTCCGTTACACTCACCCCCCTAAACCTCACTCCCATCCGGGTCACGGCACCAATGCGACTGTTGGTGATGGTGGAATGATGAACACAGAGCCGGGTGGGTGGTCACTCCCAGAGAGCTTTTTTTTATTGTCCTGGGCAGACAAAACTGGGACAAACAGGACCATAGTTTGGTTAAATTGCAGCTCATGAGGCTTCATGAGACTATTACATAGCACCGCCCCCTAATATAGTGAACGTAATTGCGAGCAGTGCTACAACCAATGACAAGTCTTCATTATATTAACATGGAGACATACTTCAGAGGAAAAAGAAACAATAAAAATCATTAAAATGCACACAAAAGACACTACAATGTGCAATTTTCTCTTGGGGTAATAAATAAATAAATAAATAAATAAATAAATAAATAAATAAATATATATATACATACATACATACATACATACATACATACATACATACACACACTTATTTTTACTTGCAATAATTTACTTTTACATTATGTAAAATGTATGCATTTTACAAATGTAAATGATGAATACGTAGTTTTAATAATTTCTATGACACTTCATATAATGAGACAGCGTATTATGAGACTACGAGCCTCTTGATACGCTGCAGCTATCTAAAGTATGCAAAACTTCCTCTGTGTGTGTGTGCGTGCGTGCGTGTTCGTTCGTTTGTTTGTTTGTTAGTTTGTGTGTATGCTTAGTCCTGGAAAATAATGGCTGACAAGGGCAAAGCAGCAAACATGTTCAATTGAATCTGAGGATTCAACCAAAGAAGTTGGAGGTTTAGGCAAACCTAATTAGAGCCATCTTATTCATACCGTTAATGCCAGAGTAGCAAAAGCTGGATGTCATACATGCATGACACTGTATGCAAAATGCAGTGCACTGCGCAATAAAACAAGCCTTGTCTTTCGAAACTGTGAAATATGAGTGTAAACTGTGGTTCCTGTGACCCAATCTGACCTGGTGGAGATGCACATCCATCAAGGAAAACAGGAAATCAGAAATGTATGCACTGCACTAAAAGATAAAAATGTAAGTTGCAAGACATTGACAAACTACTACATTGTTATAATTGTGATGATTATTATTATTTAATAACCATTTGTGTTTTATGGTGTAGCCCGAATCCAACTGAAATGAGACTTTTGGATGAGTACACTGCTGTAATGAAGCCTGTTCCAATGTACCTATTCCAAGGCCAGTCATCTGTCCATATGGGTTTCTGCTTTCAATACTTTACCAAATGCAGGAAAAGCTGAAGAGGCTGGTGTTACCCTGCAAAGTCTGTCAACCCTTCCTTATGGCCCTAGAGGAAGGAATCATGAAACATTTTGCAGCTATACTGCTCCCAAAATGTAGAAACCCCTGGACAACGGACCAGAACATCTTGATAGATGGTAATGCATCTATGTTTGTCAATTCTAAAGTTATTTATTTAACCTTGAGATAAGATTATTTCACTTTCTGTTTGTATTTTATTAGTGTTATAGTTTATATATGTTTAAACATTTGGACTGGTAGTGCTTAGGAAATTTAGGAATATGCAGGCATATGCTTAAATTGTTTAAATATGTCTTGGCACAGAACTCAACTAAATAAAATCATTTGGAAACCAACATGGAAAATGTTGTCCTCTGTAACAGGAGTCAGTCAAATGAAGATGACTTTTTCACATCCATGAAGACAGGACAAGCAGATGTAGGTTTACCTTGCCAACTTTGACATTTTCATTAAAATGACTTAACATTGTTATATTAACATTGTATTAACGTTAGAATAACGTTCTACAAACCAAAAACTAACAAACATTTCTGTTAAGTCTTTTACGGCTAACCAAAACAACCCATAAAAACTAACATTCTGTGAACCAAAAATTGTTAGCTAGGATGTGATTCAGATCTTGAGGTATTGTAAAAGCTGTTGTGTCAACAATCTCACATCTGCATTGTTCAGTATATATATATATATATATATATATATAAAAAAGGAACAGGAAATACTTTGCTGGAATCCACAAGAATAATGCACATTCTCTGAAATTTTACAATGTCTCTATGTGGATACGTTTTTTTTGCGTTTCATTTTTAACCGCTGCAACCAAAATACTGACTTTAACAGCTTTCAGTTTTTCAGTGTGCAAATAGGGAGGAAAAACCTGGTCCATCTATGTAGTAGGCCATTGTGAGCCAAGATATCAAGAATGTTCTTGACATTGACAACATGTACAACATTTATATATAAAAAAAAAAAGCTGCTGTGCTTTGGGCCATTGTCAGACCTTTGACCATAAGATCTGAGGCAAAGCAACAGATTAAATGTGGATAATGCTCAATGTAGTGATGTTTGGGTTTTAGTGTTAAGGAAATGTGTTGAGCAACAAGTCCCTGTGATCCATTAGTTTTCTCTCTAAAAATACAGAGATGCATCAAACAACTTTGGTGATAAACCCAATCCATATCCATGTCTCTAATCAAAAATGAAAAGTCTGTTGAATGAGCAGTAACAGTCCACCATTGTTTCAATGCCGGAGCAGGTACGTAGACAAGAATGGCTCCTTACGCAACTAAGGTGTTGTGTTGTTGGATGTAATAATGAACATAGTGGTCGTCATTTACTCCTGACATCTGAGCCGCTGAAGATGCAGTGGGTGACTTTTGTTTGTGAAGGGAATGCGCCTTCCTACATAAGTGCATCTATGTTAGTGCGAATCATTTGTGATCCAGCTTCACTTACAGCAGAAGGGAGTATAAGGTTTTTATTTATTTTATTTTTTTTTAATTAATCTTTGCAATCGCCTTTCCTAATGTGCTAGTTGGCAAGTTTCGTGGCTAAATACGGCTAAAGCAAACAGGCTTGTCACTCCACAGAGAGAAGAGGGGGTGGGGCAAGCAGAACTCATTGAAAGCAACATCCACCAGAGTAGGTTGATTTTTTTGCCATTTTAGCATGGTAAAAAGGGTGTTTTTTACACTGCCATTGAGAAATTAAACAAGAGACAAGAGTAGTAGAGTAGAAAACAGCCACTTTCAGTTAGGGCTGTGCGATATTAAAGAAAAATGTGATACCTTGTTAAATAATGTGATATTTGATACAAATGTTGCTTTAAGTTTGTGAAATCAATTTAAATTATATTTAAAAAGATTCAAAAATGAAAGTTATATAACCAATATATACACAGATCAGGCATAACATTATGATCACTGACAGGTGAAGTGAATAACACTGATTATCTCTTCATCACAGCATCTGTTAGTGGGTGGGATATATTAGGCAGAAAGTGA
This sequence comes from Labeo calbasu, assembly GCA_019740295.1. Lineage (NCBI taxonomy): Eukaryota > Metazoa > Chordata > Actinopteri > Cypriniformes > Cyprinidae > Labeo > Labeo calbasu. Next base: position 32,381 of record JAHKKF010525445.1, on the reverse strand, counting down.
GCATTTTGTCTTCAGAATTGGTGTGTTAGAAGCAGGATAAATGGGCAAGCATAAGGATTTGAGCAAGTTTGATCAGGCCCAAATTGTGAAAGCTAGACAACTGGGTCAAAGCATCTTCAGCTCCATCTTGTGGGGTGTTCCCGGTCTGCATTAATCAAGATCTCTCAAAAGTGGTCAGAGAAAGGAACCGTCTGCATTGGAGAGTGACCCGACCTCTGAAATATGAGAATCTCTTTTTTTCCAACTTCACTTTTTGTTTGGATTGTGAACACATTCAATGCACAAAACAAAACAAAAAACAAAACAAAACAAAACAAAACAAAAACAAAAACATGTTCTCCACATGCAGTCAGCATGATATGCAAGTGGACAAAACAAGTCAAAAGACAGCTCATAGCTGAGAGGGGGCTGTACAAAAAGCACTCCATGGGTCATCCTCTGCTAAAGGAATTCACCACCTACCTTGAATACCTCAGGAATTAAAATCACAAACAGGAGGTGAGAAAATTATACCATTTCAGGGCTCACAAAACTTAAGAATGAGCACCAGAATGAATGGGATGTTTTCCTGGAGCCAGCTATGTTCATGCTGAGATCCAAAGTTCACACCACTACAAAACAGAGTCGTTTCATGTTGCTATATGGACGGAAAGCCAGATTTCCTTCCCAAGTACTAGAAGAATTGCCAGTAAGTAAAGGGCCCTTATGAATTAACTACTAAGGATTTGAGTTTAGACTGGATTAATCCCAGCTGTGCACAATTTAAAAATGCAAAGCTCAGTCTAATTAAAAATGTAGATACCATTTTATTTTTTGACTAGCAGAATGCTTAACTACCTAATGCTTTGTGTTTGCTATAGTTTTCACTTGTTGTTGTTGTTGTTGTTGTTGTTGTTGTTGTTGTTGTTGTTGTATGCATCCATGATGACAAATTTGAGGACACACCAAAGCAGCCAAACATTCTAAAAGGTAGGGCAAGTATATAAATAAACAAGATTGATTGATTGATTGATTGATTGATTGATTGATTGATTGATTAATTAATATAAACCTCTCACAAATGATGCAACAGGAGGCCCAAACAAGAATACAAGCAATCAGTTAAGAACCAGAAAATTAAACAACAGCTGAAAATCAGCTGTCAGCACTTGAGGATGTGCAACAAATCACAAATGAAGACTTAAAAGGAAAAGAAGAAAAAGAGAAGAGCAGAAAGAGAAGTACCAGTGCAGTTAGGACCCCAGAGCAGAGAGGTATTGTGGGAAATTGTAGGATTTGTCCTTCAAGATTATTTTGAGATCTATATTGTTAGTTATATTCTACGTGCAAATCAACAGTAGTTTACACAAGTTTATTATGATACTTAAATTTGTTTAACTGTGGAAATGTAAATGTAAATCACTCATACAGATAACTATCACGGGTTAACCTGTAGTAGTAGTAGTAGTAGTAGTAGTAGTAGTAGTAGTAGTAGTAGTAGTAGTAATAATAATAATAATAATAATAATAATAATAATAATAATCTTAGAATAGTGTTACAGCCTAAATATATATTTTTTTCTTCAAATATAGTTTTAGAGATCTGGACTAAGGAGGATACACATCAAGTTGAAGCTGTGGTGGGTCCTTTCAAACTTTAAAAAAAAAAATTAAGTCTGCATGGGAATAACTGGCTATCAGATGAGGTAAGACTTATTAAACAAGAATTCTAAAAAAAAATAAATAAAAAAAAATAAATAAATAAAAAAAAAAGACTATGATGCCATGTTTTGCACAGGTTGTCGATAGTTACCTGCATATCATTGGAAAGAACATGAAGGTAAATATAATGTTTTAAGCATTTATTTTGTACTTTACTTTTTTGTACTTGTTTCGTTCTTTGTTTTCTTGCAGTGTGCTATAATATAACGTTTATGTGAGAAATTATTTCCCCACATTGATTTAATAAATCAAAGATAAGATTAAGATAAAATAAATAGACTACAGTTTGCAAAAATTTAAGTCAAAGAAGCTTTATTTTGATGTCAGCCCCATGAACTAACGTGTGGTTATGTCCATGCAACACTGGACGGCATTGAATTCTTGTGGTAAAAGTTTTCAAATTCTTCTAATGGGTCATACAAAATAAATAAATAAATAAATAAATAAATAAATAAATAAAAATATTCACTAAAATGACACTCAGAGCTTTGATTTGAATTGCTTATGTTTTTAGGAATTTCTTAAATGCACAACCACAGTTTGTTGAATGAAGCTGAATGAACACACTAGAATCAGAATCAGATGGATTCAAGTAGCTGTGGAGTTCTCATCTTAAAAGAAAAGCAAAAAAAAATAAATAAATAAATAAAAATAAACAAATTTTTTTTTTTTTTTTTAAAGTTTGCTGAGGAGTACCTACATACAGGATCAGTGCTTTAAGTGCAGACTGAGGTAGAATATATTAAGAGTGTCTGAACTCAAAAAAAAAAAAATTTAATTAATTCACAGTCAGACCAGCTATCACTGATGTTCTGATGGACTAATGGGCTGTGCTGGAGAGGCCAAGGAGGACTTCTTAAAGGTTATTGGCAGTTAAAGACTTTGAAGCTGAACTGGAACTGTCTGACTGCCTCTTAGTTTTACATCACCTTGAGGTCACCTTAGTTTCACATCACAAGGTGTTGCTGAGCACATGACATTGAGTGTTATTGATAGAAAATCTCCCTGCCACTTTTGACACTTTTTACCCATATTAATCAACACCTTAAGACCAGTGCACAACAGGTGGCCACGTTTGCCCTGTCTGCAGAGGAGGGAGCTGTAAGTTGTAAGCTGTTCATCAAATTAACTATTATTTTTCCAAATCTTCCAGCCTGAACATGTTTAAAAGCAGAACTGCATTTTTATTCCTATTCATTTTCTGCCAACAGTGGTTCGACGTGTAGTACGAGCATATAAAACCTTTCCTCATCTCTAAAAGACAGAACAGGTCTTGGGGTGAGGTTCATAATCATGACCGCTTTTTCATTTCCAGTGTGGGGAAGACCATCTACAGTGCTTCCAATGACCTCAACCAGCTTCATGAGAAGCAAATTAACCATCATGACCCCTTCAATATGTACTTGTATTAATAGCTGTATCAGGTCTTGTAATATATTGTTTAACCTTTTAATTAAATATGGGCTGAAGCCAGTGACCAGCCAGATGGCGAGAAAGATATTTGAGACTGCTACCAAATGTCTGGGAGATGCTGAAAAGAGTTGGTGGCAGACTATCTGACTCATTCCACAGCAACATTAGCACATGAGACGGCTCCACAATGTAGCAGTGGCACATAGACTGCTGTGCCAGCTGGCTGGTGATTCAGGGTAAGCATGGTTTTATTACGGTCCATACAAATAAAACAATCTACACTGTTATTATCATAATCCTAATATAATTGATATTTATGGTTTTGCTTAGTCCTGCTTTTGGATAAAGACACAGATGAAAGAGCGAGTGCAAGTATTACATTGTAAGTATTCTTTTTTTTTTTTTTTTTTTTACCTCAACTTACAACACTCAAGGTTGTCAAGTACAGTCTTAAGTAACAAAATCATCTTATTAATATTATTTTTTGCAGTACACTTGAGCCAGCTACTTCCATCAGAAAGATGGGTCACTGCCTGGATTGCAAAGCAGGGGTGGAAAAGCAATATACCCACTGCTGCATGCATTCTCAGTGACTTGAAGCCACTGGGATCCGTCCAAGCAGTGATGGACTCTGGTTTCATCTGGTGCCTCACCACCTCCCAAAGTGGAAAGGCCTTCAGGTTGCAGACATTGAAGGCAAGGGGAAGGGCATCATTGCCAAGTGGCCCTTTTATATCAGGGAGGTGATACGTGACTATCAAAGATGTGTAGTCACGACAAGAGAGGGTCAGGAGATCCACACTGGTGAGAGTGAATACCTGTTCATTTACAGCAGCAGTGCTGGTGAGCCACAGGGGCCGTAGACGCATTTACAGATTGACTTCATAGGCCCATTACCACCTAGTGGAGGGTTTTCTTACATCTTAATGATTGTTGATTTGTTTTCTAGATGAGTGGGGGCCTTTCCGCTGAGAACCTGCACAGCAGACGCGACAGCCAAAGTTTTATTAACCAATTTCCTAGGTGGGGAATGCCGTTGCAAATTGATTCAGATCAGGGCACACACTTCACAGGGAAAGTCATGAAACAAGCGATGAAACTGATGGGAGTCACCCAACACTTCCACATTGCTTCCACAGAGTATGCCTGTTCTTCCAGAAATTGGTGATAGTGTAATGCTACAGAGGGAAATTGTATCCCCTCTGGGTCCAAAGTTCGATGGACCATATCAAGTATTATTGACTACTAATACTTCGGTTCTTCTCGGCAGAGGAGTACTGGGTACAGTATGGAGACACTGGTCTCAGGTGAAGCCCCTCGAGAAATGCCACAACCAAAACGCTACCTCATAGCAACCTATTACCTCCTAGTGTGTGACCTACATTAGTAATCGTTGAAATGTATAGATTACTAAATTCATCTTGAAATTGTTACAGATGTTGGGATCAGACGATGTGCTGAAGCTGCTCGTGCTACAAGAAGAAGTGCGCCAAGCAAGACGACTAAAAATACGACGGGCATTCCTCCAATTGGTCATGCCAATATCGTTTGTAATATTAATCCTGGTGGCACCATCCTTCTTGTTATGGATACAAATATCATTATGGACCGGACGATTCCATGCGTTTGCGACAAATTGGGACTGCGAAATGGCCGACAGCCGTCCCTCATGGGTTAGATACCCATGCCTAAATTCTACTAAGGGTCTAAATTTACAGCCGAATATGTACCAGCGAATTAAAAATCGGTGCTATCGTTTGGACGGCAACGAAACAGTGACCTTTTGGATCGGTCACTCCTCAAATTATCCCGACAACACCCTCATTATGCAGAAAGGTCGATGGTGGCATGATGGAGATGTTGATGTGTTTGACGAGAAGTATTCTGATTTCGCTCGCCCAAGTGAATCACAGTGATTTCACCTCTATGATAAACCAGCATCATAAATGTGTGTTAAATCAGAAAGTGAAGAATCCATCCGCCAAAAAGAGTAAACGAGATAGCTTGCACGATAGTCACTTAATTACTGAAGGAAAGGCTGTTAAATTGCCCCTGTATCCCAGCGCTCCTGATCCCCGTCATATTATGTCATATTTTCTGCCATGAGCTAAAGATCAGCTTGAGACAAACAGGGTGGTAAGATCGGTGGTTCAGAGCTATTTGTATAGCAACATCTTTGTAAGAGACGACCCTGACTCTGAACCGTACAAATTGATTGCCAACAACAAATTTCTTAGGAGGTGGAATGTGCTTCAAATCAACTAAAGTTAACCTAGTCCGCTGGGACGTAGATAGATCATACGGAGCTGTTTGCGATAGATTCGGAAATATGGATAAAACCGATACTGCTAATTTTGACCTTAATGGTAGTACTAATGGTTTACCGAATGTCGATGCGCTTTCTATTTCATGGCCAAGGTATACTAGGTTTGACGACCCATGGAAAGAAACAGCACACGTGGAAGTGCAGGTTTATCAAAACCTTTCCCCCGTACCAGACCGACAAGTGCATAGAAGTCGTAAATAAGGTAGTAGGTACACCTGGCATGAAAGTTCCTATGGACATTTGCAATTCGTCATTCGTAAGAATTGACTATACTTGGGCAAATTTTATAGATGTTTTGTTCCAATATGATGTCGCCATGCTACTGGCTAACAAATCTGTTATTAGAATGGAACACCTGCACGACCATCTGGAAAGTACCTGTAGTAGCCCCACTTCGATGGTCTATAATGTCACTGCATGGATGCATGTTAACATGTTCCACTTGTGTCTCGAAATCATCGCCAGTAGAAGAACAACCCTGCGAGTGCCCCAGTCTATAGATGATCTCATTTGGAAAGATTTTAAACCTCAACAGGTTTATATGTGGCCACAAGTATCGGATGTAGCATTAGGAGATGAATGGTTTGACCGAGAAAAACAATTTCTCCAGTTTTTGAGACCCGTTCCGTTGGTCCAGGAGTTGAGGGACGTACATAGTCGAACGAGTGCGAGTCATTGTCGGTACCATAAGTTAGTTCACGCCATAGGGCCTGAGTGGTATCCTGCAGATAAGTGTAAGCAGGGGCCTTGTTCAGAGTCGGAGTATTGTATAGCTAACATGACTAAAGGTACTGAATTCTACCCCAAGATAAAAGCGCAACAGGTGAATGAAAAACGTCAATAATTTCTTGAAGCAGATTAAGACAACTGATCTGTTCGCGGGATATGAGTATCTTAACTCCCTCTGGCTCAGGTCGACTGGAGCCCCATTTATGTCAGACACTGAGGAACCATCCGCTCTAGCACTAGCCTGGATGTTTGTGTTCACCGTCTGAGCGATTTTTACAGATGTTACTGATTCTGTAGAGGAGTCTGTTGAGGAAGCGTGGAATGAGTTCGTAGCTGCATCTGAGGATGTAGTTATGGGAATATTGAAATATGTCTTGTATATGGTAGGAGGAGACTTAGGATTGGTTGTTTTATGTTTAACAATTTGGATGTTGGTGCGTTGTTGTCTTGTGTATGTTTTTAAGTCTGCCTGCAGGAAAGTCAACCCTGCCAAAGAGGAGATGCATCTAATGAAGTTGTCACACAGCCTGCAACTGACCACAACCAACTGACAAGGAGCCGAGTCGACCCCCTGCTGTGAGTAGAAGGTGGGAGAGCCCCTGCCATGGGGACCGGAATTTTAGTTTCCGGCATGTCCATGATGGGGCGAAGAGACTATTGTGACCCGCCAGGGGAGCATGCGTCACCACTCCGCCTTCTGTAGTGACCTCACTGGATAGACCGGACGTGAGGTATTGGACCCCACATTAGTCTAAAACGGGGGACTGAAGGAGTGGACGCCTGAATCCATCTGGACCTTCATAATTATATTAATATTTGTCTAATCATTAATAAAGATTAATAATATTCTTGATTCTAATACGGTTGATCTGATGTTAATAAGGGACTACAAGTAATCGGTCTCATTCACCCTTCCTTGATCAAATAGAGTGTGTATCTTTTTCCTGCTGAGTTCTATTTTCTCCTAGGTTTTAAGATGTCACGGTGTAAGGAGAGGGGTGAGAGGAAGAGAGAAAGGGGAAGGGAGTCAAGAAGGACCCCGACCTAGGAGATCCATGAGTGACCGGAACAACTGTTACAAAGATCTAAGAGTTTTAACCAGATATTAAAGTAAACTTTAGTTCATTTCGTATGCTTTTTCCTTGATGCGGTCCGCATAGTGGGATGTGTAACCAACCATACTGATAAGAGCCCTGCCAGGACTAGCCAACCTTGGAAGATGGATAAGAGTTTTGTTGTATGTGTGTGTGTGTGTGTATCTGTCTTTGTGTCTTTGTCTAGGAGCACAGCAGAGCTGACTACATTGGCATCCTGTTCAGAAATGGGTCTCTGGAGGGACCTGTTGCATCTGACCCGGGTTCACTTGTCGCCTAGATAATCATGTATAGATATGCGTTGAGTTTGACGTCCATATGTGGAGATTTACTAAGTTTATCTGGATTTGAACCAATCAGAATCTTCCTGACCTGTGTATTTGCGTAGTTAGCAACTTGTGTTAGAGTATAGCTACTGGTGATTGTAACATGTACGCAGAGCAGCCTACGAACTCCATCGAGAGGTGTTGAAGCTGGCATCTGCTGATGAAACTGCAAACTATCTTCTTCAGTAAAATTTTCTTCGATTGACTACGTCGCTGATTCATGGTCTTCATCACCACACACCTACACTTTGGGTTTGACTGTATTTCCCCCTACAATAGTATACATGTTTTCATACACTTTGATTATTTCAGGTTAACACTGCCTGTAGCAAAGCAGTAGATTTGACAGTTTTAAGTTTCCACCAGCAGATATGGTACTACATGCCCGTTTACACTTTGAAGCCCTCAGAGAACATGAGGACAATTATTAATTTGTTACCTGTGGTGATTATTCCTGTTGTAATCATGGATTTACACAAGAAAGGTGTTTTCTAGTATATGTATTTAATCAGATTCACTTCCAAGTTACTATTTAAATGTTCTTTTGATGTGTTGTTATTGTCCTTGTGGAATTTTTTTTCTCTCAATATGGTAAGCAACATAGGGTAACTTCCAGAGAGCTTGAAGCTCCCAGGGAGTTGAATCTAGAAACATTCTAGGAGACTTTCCCAAAGAGAAGATATGTTGTTGCAACTATGTGCAAACGTATGGAGTTTAATATATTGCCGTCACACCACATGGTTTGTAAGAGAGTTTTGGGTTTGATTCAGGTGTGGCTGTTTTTGAGGCCCAAAATATCCTCATCGACACATTAAAACCTCAATAGTGTTCTTTTCATGGAGTTGTAACTTTAATTCTCAATATGTCCATATATTTTTGTGATGCTTTCATTACTCTTACAAGCTGTCCTGTCCTATATAACATTGTTTTTAACATCTATCTGTCTTCAAGCTTCCAGGACTTGCTCAAGCCAATCCTAAGATTTGTCTTGACAAACTTTATCTAGTTTATCCTGATATATCCTTTATAAGCCATTTAAATTCTTTATCCACATTTTTCCATTACATCAGAAAATTAAATAGTGTGTAACATCAACTACCTGTCTGCAAACAGTGTGTGCTGGGATTGTCTACCAAGTCATAGGCAATCAGAAATGGTATATAAATGATTGTTTTCAACAAAACATTTTTGTTTTGTTTAAAGTCTTAATAGCACACAATGTTTCTTATAAATCAAACTGAAAAAGTTTTTGCTATATCTGTTTTTAAGCTTAACTAGGTCTTGAGAAAACCCAGATGAGAAGTCAGGAAAAACAAAGTCACACAGGAAAAGAACTGATAATGAATAGAAAGAAACTTCTTAAATACACTGACAGACCAATTAACTAAGTGAACATCAGGTGCAAACACTAATTAAACTGTGAGTAACCATAGTAACAAATGAATATAGGCAAAGAGAGCTGTTCTGGAAACAGTGAACACGCAAGGTTCAACAAATCAAACACAAAACAAAGACTTATCATAATCTGGGGTCTGTTTCATACGTTTATAACTAAAAAAGCAGGTTTATTTCAAAAGTATGCATTTCCTCTGTATTAAGACTGCTTCTCTTTAATGTGCTTGTGATAATTTAAGGTGCCTAGACATAAAATCATACTGAATGTTTATTTTTATTGTTTTAGGTTAGAAGACAATGGGAAAAATTGCCATCAGACTAACCCCACAGCTGATAACCACACACAGAAAAAGCACTGCAATTTTACAGTTGTTCAGTATAAATAAACGTATTTTGCTCCACTATGTGTCTGTTGTTCTTTGATTAGCCTAAAAGTAAAATAAAATGACATTCAGAAGACATTCAAAAGTCCTCTAAATGTCCTGAATGGCTGCTGCATGTCCTGTGAACGTCAGATGTCTGCTCAATGTTAAAAGAGCCCCATTTAGGGGACATCCTGGATGCAGCTCTTAGCCCACTCCTCGAATTCACTGATGCCTTGTTCGGTGAGTACTATGCCAGTGTATTATTACTAATGGAGACTGCATGTTTTGATGACCTTTACCATGCATTTAGAGTCAAAGGGAGTTTTAAACAAATGCAAAGTTCACTTTTACATGTTGTTTGAACATAAATGTCTGTTGGCAGTGTGTGTACACACTTCTACCTTATAATAATAAAAATCCACCCAAGGGTTTTTAATTAATCTGTAAAAATAATTTCCCCTTTTTTAAAGCCATTCTCAGCTTCTTGTCTGTGTGACGCCACACCGACAGAGGCCGCTCCTATGAGAGTTTGATTGACACTGGCGTTTTACCTTAGTGTAATTGAGAAACTCTCCTTTCCACTTGTTGGCAGGTGAACTGTATCCCTCTAGCAGGAATTATCATGTGGACTGTCAGGTTTTCTTTTCAAATGAAAAAGTTTTCCACACTGCTGACAGAAAAAAAAGGCCTCTCACCCGTGTGAATATTCATGTGGACTTTCAGACTTCTACTTTGATCAAAACTCTTTCCACACTGTTGGCGGGTGAAACGTCTTCTAGTTCCAGTCTTTCGAGCTCTTTTCTGTTTTTAAGCAAATAAAAGATTTTTCTTCAGTCATGAAATCATGATGTATCTTCCATTTCATTCAATTCTTGACTCTCCACTTTCAGCACCATCAGGTCTAAAGTGAAAAGACAAATAATGCCAGTTTAATGTTTAATGGCACAAAACAACAGACATAAAAACATATGGACATGTTAAGCATTGAAACCAACAACATATATGCTACAGCTACATCCCAGTCTGTAGGAAACGTAAAAAATACTTACAAACTGGTAGCTATTAAACTCCCTTATTGAGGAAAAAAAACAAAACATAGTTTATGCTGGATGAAAATGATTAGGAATAGACCAATCCCAAATCTACCATTTATGTCTAAAATAATATCTGAAAATATCTCATCAGATCTCATCAAACACAAGTATGAAGTAGCAGGGCTCGGGCTTAAGTCCTCTGTTTTTTTAAATCTTATTTTATTGTTTTAAGTATGTAATTTTTGATATTTCAAGCAAGTAATACATGCAGGTTGTTGCAGCACTAGTGGTCTGAATCTAAACTGTGGAACCCACAGACCATCCACACAGTCTAAGCACTTTTAAAACATCCAGTTCAGAAGCAGATACTGGGATTAAGGTTTTGGCTACTTCTGTATTATTTTCCCCAATTTTACTATGTGATGTCAAAGTGAAAGTGTGAACTTTCAGCTGTACTCGAAGACAGCAATAGCATTAGTTTTTGTCTGGTCATATAGTCTCAACTCACTCCATGTCAAATAAAATTACTTTAATTACAACACTCATGAGACATTATTCCAAAATATCACTCATTTCTGTAGAGCTGGTCATTTTAATAAGGATCAGATGAGTGAGTTTAGCTTTGAGAATGAAAACCAACCTCAGATCTTGTCATGTATCATGTTTGACTCCGAATGCTTCTTCAATCTTCATGTCTTCACTCTCCTCTTTAATATGTGTCGCTTGGATCTCAGTGAGAGTGTTTTGAGAGGTGGTTGGGCGAGTGACTGCATTGGTGGTTAAGTGAGTGGATGGAACAGAAGTCTGCAGGACAGAAATGTTGGAACAGTGTTTGACAACCCTGGTTTAAACTGACACCCAGAGGTTGTGTTAATTGGAAATTTTTATTTCATCATTTTGTCAACTTAATTTGTCGAATTTCCTCCATTTGTACACAATCTGTCTGACTGTGGATTTGTGAAGTCCAAGCTCTTGAGAGATGGTTTTGTAACCTTTTCCAGCCTGATGAGCAACAATAACTCTTTTTCGGAGGTCCTCACAGATCTCCTTTGTTTGTGCCATGATTAACTTTCACAAACATGATCAGACTGTGATAGATCCCTGTTCTTTAAATAAAACGGGGCATAAACTGACACCTAATTGTCATCATATTGACTGAAAACACTTCTGAAAAGATAAACTCTAATTTCACCTTCAAATTAACTGCTAATC
>JAHKKF010525445.1:0-20736 GCA_019740295.1 Labeo calbasu | reverse complement strand
AATTTCCTCCATTTGTACACAATCTGTCTGACTGTGGATTTGTGAAGTCCAAACTCTTTAGAGATGGTTTTGTAACCTTTTCCAGCCTGATGAGCAACTACTCTTTTTCTGAGGTCCTCGGAGATCTCCTTTGTTTGTGCCTGATCAGACTTTAATAGATCCCTGTCCTTTAAATAAAACAGGGCATAAACTGACACCTAATTGTCATTCTATTGACTGAAAACACTTCTGAACAGACAGACTCTAATTTCACCTTCAAATTAACTGCTAATCCTAGAGATTCACATACTTTTGCAACTCACAAATATTTAACGCTGGATAATTTTTCATAATAAATGACAAAGTATATATTTTCATCTCATTTGTTTAACTGGGTTCTTTTTGTCAATTTTCAAAACCTGTGTGAAAATCTGATGAACTTTTTGGTCACATTTATGAAGAAATATAGACAATTCTAAAGGGTTCACAAACTTTCAAACAGCACTTTAAATATATAAAATATATTCAAATATATTTAATATCAGGGCCCCACATGAACACTTGTCTGCTGGGACAAGTGGATTTTGTGAAGATGCAAGTAAAAGGTTCAGTGCCTGACCAGACAAGTAACCTGAATAAAACATCAAAAACAAACAATAACTAGGGCAGGACCAAAACTTTGGTGAGAATGATTCTGATTTTATTATTCTCAGTGTAAACTGCGACTAATAACGGACAACATCAAGGTTGCGTCAGTCAACTAATAGGCAGCACACACAAAGAAACAAACATACTGATTGCAGCATGAATGCAAATGTGACACTGATTTTATACAACAGTAGTTCAATAAACAAGTAGTTAATATTAACGGACTTACATTTTAGACACATTACTGACCATTTTTGCTAACGAAAATAGTTCACAGCAGAACAGTCACACATCTCTGAGCAACACACAGCAGTGTTTCATTACTGAATGACTCAGCATATTTGAACGAATTAGGTGAGTCAATGATTAGTGAGCCATTCATAAAGACAGTCAATTACTGAATGAATTAGCAGTTTGAACAAATTGGTTGAATCAATGACTCACTCATTAAGACAGTGGCTTGCCGCCACCTACTGGTGGTTTGGTTTCATATTTAAAAGTATCATTGAATTTTTCCAACATTTCAGATTTATATGTTAAGTAAAATATTGATCTTTTAACATTTATGCATTTGCAATTTTACTGTGTAAATGCATTTATGGCACCTCTTATCTTCATTAAACAGTTTGAGTAAATACATCTAAATGGCCCTTTTGATGCAACTTCAGTGTTTCCTCTGCAGTGGAGTTTGTTTCATTTGAATGGTAACAACCATATAGAGTCTAATTATTCTAACTGAATGTACTGATAAAATTTAAGAAATTGACATAAATGATCACACGTACATTTAGTAACCTAAATAAAGTTGAGAAGTGTCCTAGAAATCAATTTAATTTATTGTTCAAAATGGATTACATTTACACCAAAAAATAAAAAAAGGCTATTTTACTTTATGACTGAGAGCAGATGTCAAGGCTTAAAGGGGTCATCGGATGCCCATTTTCCATAAATTGATATGATTCTTTAGGGTCTTAGTGAAAAGTCCATAATATACTTTGGTAAAATATTCTCAATTGTTGTGTAAAACAACACCCTTTTTACCTTTGCAAAAATTTTTGATTCTGCAAAAATCATCCTGTTTTGGTAGCGGTTGCTTTAAATGTTAATGAGCTCTGCTCGCCCCGCCCCTCTCTTCTCTCTGTGGAGTGACCAGCCTGTTTACTTTAGCCTCATTTAGCCACGTTTAGCCGCTAAACTTGCTAACTAGCACGTTATTAGGAAAGGTGATTGCAGAGATTCATAACACTGACAACACACATTAATGTTCAAACAACATGTAAAAGTGAACTTTGCATCCGATGACCCCTTTAATGTCAAGCCATGAACATAAATAAATAGAACATGTATAATGTATAAATAACACATATAATAATATAAATATATATAATATATAAATAAAATAGTACAATGTTTAAATATGTTTTATTTATATATATTTTGAAATATATACCAACATATTCCATTCTTTTGTTTGCTGATGAGGCCTTTTAAGGCGGAAAATTCACTGCTGAATTCAAATGACTCAGGATTTATTTGATCAAAAACACAGTAAAATTATGAAATATTATTAGAATTTAAAATAGCTGTTTTCTATGTGAATATCTATTAAAGGGTAATTTATTTCAGTGATAAAAACAGAATTTTCAGCATCATTACTGCAGTCTTCGGTGTCACATGATCCTTTAGAAATGCATTTATTTATTTGTTTTTATATTTACTTTCCTGACCATGCACAATTATATAGCAGTTGCAGTCTTGAAAATTACATGCTCTGAAAATTGTGCACAAATAAAATAAATAATTGTATTTTGTTTTCATAATTTAATAGTTATTGAAGCATCTGAAGCCTTTTGAATTTAACAGAATTTCCAGCTTCAAAGGACATATAAACAACCAAATATATAGTAGTGGAATAAGTGACTTTAGTGGAATAAGTCACTGTATTTATCTATTTATTAAATAAAATATTTTTAAATGAATTTTTTTTTTAATTTTTTTTTTATTTGTTTTACTTATCTGACTATGCACAACTATATAGCAGTTGCAGTTTTGAAATGAAAATTACATGTTCTGAAAATTGTGCACAAAATAGGATTAAAAATAAATTATTGTATATTATTTTCATAATATGATTATTATGAAGCATCTGAAGCCTGTTGAATTTAAAACAGTATATATATATATATATATATATATATATATATTTACATTTTTTTATTTTTTAACTTTCATAAATATAAGCAATTCAGTAATTGCATTTATTTGTTTGAATTTAGCATTGATTTTTATTCTGTTGTCAGAACAGACTTCATAAATGAAATAATTAATAAAATAAAATAATATACAGTAATATAATATCATTGTATTTTATTTTCATAATATATTGATCATAATCTGAAGCCTTGAACTGAACAGTTTTCTGTATCAAAGGACATGATATCTAAATATGTGGCATGTATTTATTTGTTTATTTGTTTGCTTATTCATGCATTCATTCATTCTTTAAAATATGTATTTATTTATTTATTTATTTATTTTTCTAACTATGCAAAATTATATACAAATCATGACCCATCAGAGCAGACTTAAAATGAAAATAAAACATTCAGAAAACTGTGCAAAAAAAAAAAAAAAAATTAAAAAAAGGATTTAAAAATAAAATACAACTGTATTTCTAAGAAGATAACTGAATGCAACTCAGTGAATTACAACATTTTGTTTTAGCTTACATATTATTTTAATAAACTAGTATAGACTGCAGTTTTCTGTACGGATCTGCTGTCAATTTTTTCTGTTGTTAAATAAGGTGGTGAGCTGAAGGTTGCCCTGAGAAAGTTGTGTGATTATGCAGTGACGCGGGAGGAGCGGCATGTGATGTAGTGCTCACTTTGACTAAATCGCTGAGTAAGTGTTATTGTAAAGGTGAATAATGGACAGAATAAAGAGGAGTTTCTGCGCTGTCGACACTTTCACTGAAACTCAGACACATGTGAACTAACACTCCTCCTCAAGCTCACTGCAATACAGTTAGTGTGTGGAGGATTACTAGTGCTGACAGGAAGTCCCGCCCATCGGTTTAAAGAGCCAATCACGTTATCGATTGGAGGGTTTTCTTACAGAAGCATATAAGGCCTGTTTTTATTCTGTCACTCTAAAAAGTGCATAGCCACTAAAAGAAGCGAAACAAAAAGAGGTAATGAGTGTGAAGTGCTGCTATTTATCATGCGCACCGTTGAGTCGCATCCATTCAGATCCTCTCACCGCAGTAAAAGAGCCTCATGCCCACAGATCCTGTGCTTTGTCTTTATGCAGAACTGCCTTATTATTCCAGCTAATGCAGCGCTGCTTGTGTTTGAGTCGCATGTCCCGTTCTGCAGCGTTTCCTGCTCTACTGCCCCACATATCATCCACCTGTCCTGTACTAATTCACATTTTGCATTTTACTGGTGTGCTTGTTTTAGTGTCACCACTGCATTTGTATTCATATATTTATTAATCAAGGACAAACAAATGCCTTTGAACTTTCTATTCATCAAAGAATCCTCAAAAATAAAATGTATCACAGTTTCTGCTGAAATATTGGGCAGCACAATTGTTTTTAACATTGATAATAATCAGAAATGTTTCTTAAACAGCAAATCAGCAAATAAATAAATACAAAAAATATTATTAAAAAATAAATAAACAAATATTATTAAAAGAAATAAGTAAATAAATAAATAAAGTAACTTATTCCACTAAATCCTATATATTTGGTTGTTTATATGTCCTTTGAAGCTGAAAATTCTGTTAAATTCAAAAGGCTTCGGATGCTTCAATAATTATATTATAAAAATAAAATACAATTCTTTACTTTAAATACTATTTTGTGCATAATTTTCAGAACATGTAATTTTCATTTCAAGACTGCAACTACTATATAATTGTATATATATATATATATATATATATATATATATATATATAATAAAAGTGAATTATTCCACTAAAATGACTAATTCCACTACTATATATTTGGCTGCTAATATGTCCTTTGAAGCAGAAAATGTTGTTAAATTCAAAAGGCTTCAGCTGCTTCAATAAATATAATAATATGGTAAATATACAATTATTTTTTAAAATTTAAATTCTATTTTGTGCACAATTTTCAAAACACGTAATTTTCAAGACCGCGACCACTATACAATTGTGCATAGTCAGGAAAGTAAAATAAATAAATAAAAAAGAAAACAAATAAATTTATTAAAAAATATAATAAAATAATTATTGTTATAAAATAAATAAATAAACATTATAAAGTAAATAAATAAATGTTATAAAATAAATAATAAATAAATAACTTATTCCACTAAATCCTATGTATTTGGTTGCTGATATGTCCTTTGAAGCTGAAAATTCTGTTAAATTCAAAAGGCTTCAGATGCTTCAATAATTATATTATGACAATAAAATACAATTCTTCATTTTAAATCCTATTTTGTCATTTTCAGAACATGTCATTTTTATTTCAAGACTGCAACTGCTATATAATTGTGCAGAGTAAAATAAATAAATATTTAATTTAAAAAGTATATATATTTATATATATTTATAATTATATAAATAAATAAATAAATAAAAGTGAATAAATAAAAGTGAATTATTCCACTAAAGTGACTAATTTCACTAATTTCATATTTGGCTGCTATACTATTTTGTGCATAATTTTCAGAACATGTAATTTTAATTTCAAGACTGCAACTACTATATAACTGTGCAAAGTAAAATAAATAAAAAAAAACTAAAATATTTTATTTAAAAAGTATATATACATATATATTATTTAAAACAAACAAAAAATAAAATAAAATAAATAAATAAAAAAATAAAAATAAACAGTGACTTATTCCACTACTATATATTTGGTTGTTTATATGTCATTTGAAGCTGACAAATGAGTGTTAAATTCAAAAGGCTTCAAGATGCTTCAATGACTATTATAATATGAAAACAAAATACAATTATTTATTTTATTTTAAATCCTATTTTGTGCACAGATTTCAGAACATGTCATTTTCAAGACTGCAACTACTATATAATTGTGCATAGTCAAGAAAGTAAAATAGATAAATAAATAAATATCCACTACTATATATGTGGTTGTTTATATGTCCTTTAAAACTGAAAATTCTGTTAAATTCAAAAGGCTTCAAGATGCTTCAACAACTATTATTATGAAAACAATTAAATATTTGTTTTAAATTCTATTCTATTTTTAAATTTAAATGCTTCAATGACTATTATAATATGAAAACAAAATACAATTTATTTTATTTTAAATCCTGTTTTGTAAATTTTGTACTATATAACTGCGCATAGCCAGGAAAGTAAAATAGATAAATAAATAAATACATAATATTTTATTTAAAAAATTCACTATTTTATATATATATAAAAAAATAATAATAATTAAAAAAAATAAATTAAAATAAAATAAAGTGATTTATTCCACTACTATATATTTGGTTGTTTATATGTCCTTTAAAACTAAAAAATTGTTTGTTAAATTCAAAAGGCTTCAGATGCTTCAAAAACTATTATATTATGAAAACAATACAATTATTTATTGTATTTTAAATCCTATTTTGTGCACAATTTTCAGAGCATTTCATTTTCAAGACTGCAACTGCTATACAATTGCGCATGGTCAGGAAAGTAAAATAAATAAATAAATAAATAAAGTGACTTATTCCACTGCATCCTATATATCTGTTTGTCGATAAGTCCTTTAAAGCTGAAAGTTCTGTGTTAAATTCAAGGCTTTAGATTGCAATTATTTATTCAGATGCATTTTTGTTTTTATAATCATAGTAGAAATGGCAGGCCAAGTATTCCAAGCATAATGGAATGCAGTATCAAGGCATACAAATGAATACAAGTGTTCATACTACACTACTATGAGATTCTGAACACATGCGTTGGTCAATTTGTACTATAAAACATTACAGTGTCAACTTTAGTCATCCAAACTCACCCAAACGACGACAGCAGCAGTAGTCGTCAGTTCTCTGCTTCCTTTATATTATCTTTGATGTGAGGTTAATAAAGGCGCTCAGCTTCGCTCTGGTCCACACTCATTTTGCACAGGGCCCGTGGGTTCACATGGGGCACGTGTAAAGCCATGAGAGCCACTGCCATGCCATATTTCTTAGTTATGGGCAGCAATGTTATTTGAGCTGAACCTACAGGCCTTTAGCAGAGGTAATAACCCTCACAGTGGAGCAGCTGTTTCTGCATGGAGTGAGAGGAACGTCACCCGCGGTCTGCCCTCGCCTCATGCCTGCGGACTCAATAATACTGTGCGCGCTAATGAGAGCCGAGAGCTCAATTCAACTCGCCGGACGAGCGTGAAAGTGACGCCAGCGTTTGAGGTGCTAAACTGCATTAACACAAGTGTCTGCATTACTTACGCATGCTGTTTTCGCAGCATCTTAAGGCCCATTTATGTGAAGTGCGATAATTATATTAGCGTCCACATCAATAAAAAACAACATTCTGTTTTTTTTTATAATCAGACCAGGCTTATTATAGTTTATAAAAACTGAAATTAAAACCATTTTAAAATAATTAAAAAAATAAATAAATACAAAAATGTGTTAGTTGAAATAAAATAAAATCTAACTGATATAAATGTAAAAATTCAGGTGCAACATTATTTATTTTAATTTATTTTCACTTGGTGTACTAAAATAAAAAAAAACAAATACAAATGTATATAAACTCAAACTATTAAAATCAAACTATTAAAGTGATAAAAACAAACAATAAAATTCCACATGATTTTGTCCAAAAAATTAACACACTAAAAAAGAAAAATCAGAAAAAAACGTTATAATGTACACTGAAATTACCAGAAATGTCACAACTAATTACACAGAACACATTTAATTAAACGTGAAATTCTGAAAAAAAAAAAAATTGAAAGAAAAAATCCTGAAATAATATTTTCTTCAATTTTTTATTTACTTATTTAGTTAAAACTTTATTATTCACAGTGTAAAGTATGAAAAATGGATATATTAAATTAAATTAAATGAAATATTAATATAAATATGGTTAAAATTATATATATGTACTTTATTTATTTATTTTATTTTTTATTTATTTTCAATTAAAAATAATATACTAGATATACATATACATTATTTTAGTTTTTATTATATGTTATATTATAGTTATATATTCTATTCTATTATTATATTTTTCAAATAATAAAAAAAGAAAAAAACCTAAAAACTAGCTTTTAACAGTTTTCTAAAATTATATTATAATTATATATTACAATTATATTATATTATTTTTTTAAAGAATTAAAACAGAGAAAAAAACCCTAACAACTAGCTTTTACCAGTGTTATTAACTAACATATTTAATTTAAACTAATTTAAATAGTTTAAACTAATTTAATTCGTGTATTTTATTTATTTTTAATTAAAAATATTTATATTATATTATTTTATATTTAATTTTATATTATAGTATAATCATATATTATATTATATATTATATTATTTATTGTAATGATATTATAGTATTTCTTCAAATAATTAAAAAAAAAAAAAAAAAGAAAAAACTAAAAACTTGCTTTTGTCAGTTTTCCAAAATTATATTATAATTACATATTATATTATAATTATAATTATATTATTAATAATTAGAAAATAGAAAGAAATAAAAGCTAACTTTTATCAGTGTTATTAAATTATTAACATTTGAAAATTAACAAATAAAATTACACACACACACAATTTTGCATTTTATATTATAGTATAATTATATATTACATTATATATTAAATTATTTATTATAATTATATATTATTTTTCAAATAAATAAAAAATAGAAAAATAGAAAAGAATTAAAACTAGCTATTACCAGTGTTAAATTATTAAAAAAATGTATGTGTGTGTGTATATATATATATATATACACACATACATTTTTTTAATAATTTAAACTAAATTATTTATTTTATTTTTTATCATTTTTAATTAAAAATAACATGTATATTATTTTACATTTTGTATATATTATATTGTAATATTTATTATAATTATATCATGCTATTTTCAACTAATTAAAACATGCAAAAATAAAAAAACAACAACAACAACAACTAAAAACTAGCTTCCTATCTGAGATATCATTTATGCCAAAAGGATGCAGAATGATCACTAACTCTATGCTGCAATAGCTTTGCAAACATTACTAAAAGCACAAACAAACAAACAAACCGCAATCCCAGAAGTCTTCAGAGCGCCGTACAAGTATGACAGACAAAAGCGGGACCTTTCAGAATGCAAACGAGAACCCAGAGGCGACGGAGCTTACAGAGACCACACATCTACATCTGCATCGAGTGTCACAGAAAACAATATTCACTTGAGATGTAAGTGTGTTTGCCACGGGTTCCCCTTCGCTTTCAATAGCTCGGTCACAGCGGTGCATTTAGCGTCCATCAAACACACAGAAGAAAGAAATTACACTGTCACAAAAAAACAGCCTCATCTTCAGGAGACACACTGTGGTCTCACAGAAAAAGAAAGCCATTTCTACATCCAGTCGAATGAGACAAACATTCACTGACATGAAACTAACAGAGGTCAACAGGACAGAGAACACGTTCACGATGAATCCTGTAGTATATACTAAACACAGCCTACTATGCGCATGTCAAACCGTGTGCAACGAGTGACACAAGCTCGGTGGTGGCCAGTGAATGCAGTCATTTTGCCATATAAATACAGTTTTGTGTACAAATATCTTATTTTTGGCAGTCTAGAACGATTGCATGATGTGTACAGTAAACATACCGCACACCAGTTACAGTCGAGCCAATATTTGGCCATCAAGAGTTGATTTGGCACTGGTTGATAACAACGTCTACTTGGCAAAACAGAAGCACAGCGTAACGCCAAAATACAGACAGCCTTGTCAAATGAAGATAAACAATTACACGCTATTAAACAAGCATTTCATTTCAGCCGTTTCATCTCATCTCATTTCCACTAAAATACCGTTCAACTACGACTGCAGAAACAGTACAAGCTGTGTCAAATTCATATAAAATTTCTGTTCTTTTATTCATAATGTGTTTTTTTCTTCAATGTTTATTTTTAGGGCTAATTTTGTTTTCTTATACTGTACATTTCGTTTAGATTATTTTTAAAATGTTTTATGTAAAGCACTTTGAATTACCATTTAATTGGCATACATTTTAAAAGAAAATACAATTTCAGTCTTTATGTTGATTAATAAAATGAAATTAATTTTAAACTGATAAATAATTTTCATTTAATTACTTTTAAAATAAACGTAAAAAAAAAAAAAACAGTAAGTCTTTTTAAATGCAATGTGCAAATTATGATAAACAAAAAAAAAAGGAAATTCTATTTTAATTTTAGTTGTTTTAGTAGTTTTATATTTTTTTTGTTTGTCTTTTTTATTTCTAGTCAATATATACAGTAAAAATATATTTATATTTATTTTAATATAAATTTTATTTCAGGTAATGTTTATTTAACACTTTTTATTTTTTGTTATTTTAATAAATTTTATTTTATTACATGTTATTAAACTTCCATAAAACATATAGACTTTATAACTATATAGACTACATATTTAATGACAAATAAACATATCATTATGCAGTACTTTTAAAATAAATGTAAAAACTAAAAAATATATATTTTTTAAATTCTAAACTATTTTGTCTGAATAAATAAAAAATAAAACACTAAATCTTTTTAAATGCAATGCACAAATTATAATGAACAAAAATGGAAATTCTATTTTAACTGTAGTTGTTTTAGTAGTTTTATTGTTTTTTTTATTTCTAGTCAATATATTTTGTATAAATTCTATTATTTCATCTAATCTAAACAAAATGGGATTTTCTGTCTTTGCTGAAATATTATTTAAAAAAATAGTTTATTTTATTTCAGGTAATGTTTATTTTACACTGTTATTTTTGTTATTTTAATACATTTTATTTTATGAAATTTTATTAAACTTTAATAAAAACCATATAGACTTTATAACTATATAAACTACATATTTAATGACAAATACACGTCATTATAAAAACTAAAAAATATTTTTTTAAATTCTAAACTATTTTTTCTGAATAAATAAAAAATAAAACGTCTTTTAAATGCGATGCACAAATTATAATGAATTTTTTTTTAATTTTAGTTGTTTTAGTAGTTTTATTGTTTTTTTTTTGTCTTTTTTTATTTCTTGTCAATATATTTTTTTACTAATGTATAAATTCTATTATTTCATTTAATCTAAACAAAATGGGATTTTTTGCCTTTGCTGAAATATTATTTAAAAAAAAATACAGTTTTTATTTTTGCTATTTTAATACATTTTAGTTTATGAAATTTTATTAAACGTTAATAAAAACCCATATAGAATTCATAACTATATAAACTATATATTTAATGACAAATAAACATGTCATTATGCAGTACTTTTAAAATAAATGTTAAAGCTAAAAAATATATTTTTTAATCTTTTTATTTTTTGTTATTTTAATACATTTTATTTTATTACATTTTATTAAACTTTAATAAAAACCATATAGACTTTATAACTATATAAACTACATATTTAATGACAAATTGGCAATAAAATTACAAAAACTTTAACCAAAATTACAATGAAAAACAAAAATATAAAAATAAATTGAACTGAAAATGTAAACAACTATAATAGCTCATTGATATTGAAATATGCAATGAAATTCATTCTGATATTTGTTAAATATACATTTGTTCTTTATACTGATTAGTCAATACATAATACATTTATTTTTATTTAATAAATTTTAAATTTTAAATTATTACATTTTATTTTATGAACTTTTAGTAAACTTTAATAAAAACCATACAGACTTTATAACTATATAAACTACATATTTAATGACAAATAAACATGTCATTATGCAGTACTTTTAAAATAAATGTAAAAACTAAACGATTTTATCTGAATAAATAAAAACACACTACATATATTTAAATGAAATGCATAAATTATAAAGCACAAAAAAAGAAATTAATGATATTTGTTTACATAAAATGCTTAGAAATTTATTTTTTTAATTCGCAAAATCACTTTAATATTTTAAAATAAATACAATAAAAATATTTTCAATTTATCTGAAATTCATTTTAAAATGTTTTTGAATTTTAAAATAATTTTTCAGATTTTTGCATTATTTTAAAATGTAAAAAAAAGAAAAAAAATGGTATTTTTGTTTAACAACTTTTCTTAACAAGCTGCACACTTAAGATATCATTCATGTCACGAATGGTGATGCAAAAAACACTGAAACAAACAATTAAAAACACAAACTCCAGAAACCCCATTCTGCAAAACTGTACAAACAGTACGTCCTTTTGAACTAAACTGTGAACAAAAGTTGCATTTATAACAAAGTTGAAAGAGACTGATTGTGATTGATCAGATGGATAAATATTTAAACGAGGGCAGTTTCTCCCCGAGGCTCATCGTGTTTAGCGAATCAGTATTCAGCGCCATTTCTCTGGCTAATTAGTCTCTATATTTACATAATCAAGCTGAACGCACATATTTAGCGAGGATGAAAATGGAAAGTGGAACGTTTTGCGAGTTCACATAAAAGTGTAATTGCTTACCTGTCGACGATCCCACACATGTCCATCTGTAGATCGCTAAAATTCCCAAACAACATCTGCTGCACTCTGATGAGATCCACTAGAGCACCATCCATCCGGATGAGACGCATGCATCCTTGGAAAACACTGAACGGGTTTCTGCGGCCGCCGCCGTCTTCTGTGTCCGGACATCCTGCGCACAAAAATAAGCAGTCAGGACGCATCGCCTGATGCCAAATACATAGAAAACAACAGCTTCAAGCCATGTTTGTCATTTTTCTATTTTCTGTTTTCATTTTAAATTTAGTTAATGTTTCTGTAATTGTGTTGCGTTTTGGCATTTGTATACATTTTTATGTAAAATCAATATATTTTATAATAATGTTTATTCAAGTTGTATTATTTCAGTTAATCTAAACAAAAACATTTTTATTTTTTACACTGTTGTCATTTTAGTATGTCAAGTTCTACTAAATGAGAATGAGAAATTAAGTAGTAAAATAACTAAAACGAAATAAACTACAACTAAACATTTAATAAAAACTATACAGACTTTATATAACTACATATAAACTACATATTTAATCACAAAATGGCAATAAAAATAACAAAAACTTTAACCAAAATTAAAATGAAAAAATATTTAAATAAATTTAATTCAAAATATAAACTATAATAGTTCATTGATACTAAAATATACAGTTTTAATTTTAGTTAAATACTTCAATTTAAAGCTATTTTAGTACATCAAGTGAAACTAAATGAAAGTGAGAAACACTGCCTTGGCAACTAGCTGAAATAAAACAGGTTTACGTTTTTTATACTTTGTTTTATTTGAATTAACGTTTATTTAAAGTAATGATTTGTTTGTTTGTTTTAGCTAATCGCAAAAATAATTGCATTAAAAAAAAAAAAAAAATATATATATATATATATATATCCATAGTTTTTAGTTAAATTTGTATTATTTTATTAAGCTGAAATAAAATTAAATGTTTATTTTATACTGTTTTAGTTATCAAAGTATTTTAAGATAAAAATAAAATAAAATAAAAAACAATTTTAAAAAATAATAATAATAGTTTCAGTTAATGTTAATTTTGTTTTTGATTGTTTTACTAAAATGCTAAATGCAAAAATAATTCGGATTGCAATAAATGTTTTTTAATATATGTGTATATAGATTATATTCATTTATATTTATTTTATTTTAATTAAAATAAAAGCTTAATTGTCAGTTAACGTTCATTTGGCCTTATATATTTAAGCTAAACTTTTTTTTTTTGTTTTTTTTTAGCAGAAATAAAATACATTTACATTTTTATAACCAATTTTATTACATTTAAATATTATATGTTGAAGTTATATTTTAGTTTTATATTTCTGTTAATTTTTAGTTTGTTTTCGTTTTAATTAATGATAATGCTAACCGCAAAAAATGTGCAGATCAACACATGGAAACATGAACCCTCTCTGAAATACATATATCAGATCTCCTTATATGCATGGTCAGTGCATTGATTGTGATATGCTGCATGTTTTACTGTATCTCACTGAAGCAGTGCATTCAGAGCCGGTGTTTCTCTCTCTCTCTCTCTTTCTCTCCAGTTACTGAGCTGAAGGCAATTAAGCCTCCGAGAGTTTCAGCCCCAAACCGCTGGAAAGCCAAACCGATGTGCTTTTCTCAGCGGAAGCTGTGCGTTGAGTGACACGGCGGATTGATTAACGTGAAGGATTGGGCTCGTGTAGAAGGAAATTACTCGGAGCTAGCGTGTTGCTTTGTGTTAGCAGTAGGCGATGGATGGCTAAAGGTTGTTCTTACCTCCTAAGAATAGCTGGCTGTCAGGCACGACAGGGAAGGAAGTGGACGCTGTAGAGCTGTCGCTTTTGTCCAGGGTGACTGCGAGACGTCCTCGACGGACAACCAGCTCCAGCGAGTGCCACTGACCGTCATTTAGACTGGCACCTGTGGAGAAAGAGTCAGCATGTGGATCAGACTAAAACAACAGGCACTCGAAACAGCATTTGGGAAATTTTTACAGAAATTTCTGCCTTAGACTTGTATATATGGAATGACATACTAGCAAACTACTTGTGCTTTTTCAGCAGTAGCAATATGTATATTGTGTACAGTATGTATAAATAAACAAATGATTACCTGTCAAAATGATTATCTGTCAAAATAAATACTGTATCCAACAATGCAATGCAACTGATGGATTGTGACTCTGGATTGTACTGGCAAAAAGGCATTTTCACATAAAATTGGGTTAAATATGCATTGTTTAACCCACTACCAAACTACTGACACTGTTTTAGGAGTATGCACAAAATATACTAAACATGTTTATCAAAGGTGCATTACATATACAACAAGTTTGATGCATCCCATATATATATATATATCTCAGAGGCTGCGCTAGACTTTAACATTGTCGTAAAAATTCAGTCATAATCTATTATTACCCGTCATTATAATTTTCGTATTTTAATTAAAATAAAACATTTAATTGCTTTTATTTTTGTTTACATTTTCATTTTTAATCATGAACCTACAAAAACACAAACAAAACAAAAAAACAAAGACAAAAACAAAAAACGATTTCTCGATTTGAACAGATTCTCATTTTAATGAACCAAAATCTATTCTTAAATCACAATCGATCTTTTGGTCTATGTTGTTTTCAGTTGATGAATAAACAGTAACATACATAGAGCATCTTCCTTCCAAAAAATAGCAATAGGCTAGGCTTTGTGTTACTTTTGATATAAAACAGAGTCTCAGATTTCAAATTCCGTCCATTTTATTAGGAAATTCAAGCAATAAATACCGTTTTGGCATGACAGATCGTTGTAGCTTTTGTCTAATGTTACTCGTCCGTGTCTAATTAAACGCATAGGAAAACATTCATAACAGTTCCGTTTTTGTTCTGGATCTTGTTCTCTGCTGCTACATTGGAGCGCACTCGCCACCAACTGGACAGGGGTGGGAATTACAGCTGCAATTTACAATACATCACCCTCAGTGTAAACCGTCAAAATGACGGACGGCCTTCAGATTTTTCCGTCACACATAAAAAAAATCCGTCAATGACGAAGAATTTTCAGTTAACGCGACCTCTGACATATATCTATACATATATAATTTTATTTCAGCATTTCAGCTAGTTGAACATTCAACATTTCACAATTTCATTTAGTTACTAAAATCACAAAAAAAAATCACTAAAATTACAACTAAATGATTTAATAAAAACTATATATATATATATATACTACATATTTAATGACAATAAAAATGACAAAACACAAATAAATATCAATAAAAATATATTTAATTCAAAATATAAACAACTATAACATATGGTTTTACTTTTAGTTAAGTACTTTTAATTTTAAGGTTTTTTTTAAATTATTGTTGTTTATTTCAGTTAATATTTATTCTATTATTTTTAGTTTAGTTGAAGTTAAGTATTTCAAGTTAAACTAAATAAAAATTTGAAATGTTTGAAATGTTACTTGTTTATTTCAAGTAACAAATTTTAATGTTAATGATAATAATTGATTAGAAAATGATAAATATTCAAATAAATATTAACTGAAATAAAACAAAATGTTTTATTTCAGCTAACTGTCAAGGCAAAAAAGTACTAAAATAACAAACTAAAAACTAGACTGCATATAACTATATAAATTAAAAGAAAAAAGTAGATTAAAATACATACATGTATATATATATATATATATATATTTAATAAAAATAATAAAAAATATAATTCTAAATATAAAAATGATGCTAAAATAACACTGTCTGATGTGTCAAATGTATATTTTACTTTGGGCAAAAATATATTATAATACAGATTATACAAGTTAAAAATTTAAAAATGCTAAATAAAAATTTATTTCAAAAATGAATATAATTCTGAACAATATATCACGATACTGAAATGTTTATGTTTGCATACTGTTTCACATAATATTTTATTTAAAGGAGTAGTTCACTTTCAGAACAAAAATCTACAGATAATGTGCTCACCCCGTTGTCATCCAAGATGTTCATGTCTTTCTTTCTTAATGTTTTTTGAGGCAAACCTTTCAGGATTTCTCTCCATATAGTGGACTTCAATGGTGCCTGTGAGTTTAAATGCAGCTTCAACAATTTCTTTACATCTTGGATGACAATGGGGTGAGTACATTATCTGTAAATGTTTGTTCTGGAAGCAAACTACTTCTTTAAAGCATGCTACCTAATATTTACAGTAATCCATTATTCTGCCTTCATTCATTTAATCAATAAAACTAGTTTTAGCCAGAAAGTGCCTTTGTGATGTAAATTTTCATACATATTGCATTACTCAAAGCAGCAGGTGCTATTGATGTCGACTTTGCTTTACCCTTGACACACAAGAGAGTTGGGTTTTGCTTTTACTGTCAAATAAACTGAAACTATGGTATATAATATGCCATAATGCATGAGCTGAACCTGCGGTGACGTCCATCACGATCCGGCCGCTTTTATGGATCTGCAGTCGCGCTCTGGCCTCGCTCAGATAGAGCCACAGCGTTCCGCCGTTATGCTGCAGGTCAAAGGTCATCAGCAGGCCCGCTTTGTTCCACGTCCTGAACTGCAGGCCGACCGACACGCTTTCTCCAGCGGAGACCCACGGCAAAGCGAGGAAACTTCCAGGACTGGCGTAGGTCACCGGCACGTCTATGGGTTCGGTGCATGTGAAGCTGACGTTCCCCTACGAGAGACAAAAACACCAAGAGCATGTCTCATTCGAGCTGCATTTGTAATGCCGTGACGTCTGCTTCATACATTATGCATTTGCCTTCCTGGCTATTATCTCGAAACCGATGTCACGGCCATTACGACAATGAATTAAAGGGCTGGTAATTGGTTTAACCCCCAAATTCCCAAGACAATGGTTGTAACAAAAGAAAAAGCCCTGTATGATGGAGGAGAACATGGTAAGGGTCACAAAAACACAAAGATCTCATTATGGAAAGATGAAGCAGCCAACAATTGACAGTCGCTAACAGGCTGAATATAGCAGCTGCAGACGTGACTGTATTCACACACTTACTGTGATGGAGACCTGCTGCTCTTTGACTTCATCGATCACGCTGATCTCGTTGTAAAGCACGTTTTCCAAGCAGCCGTGGAAGTTTCTTCTGGAGTGCGATTTCTGGAGACCAGCCGCTGACGTTCCACCAAAACTGATCTTGTGAAAGAACGACAGATTTATGTCAGAAATCACACATATTAATACGGTGTTAAACTCCATTGACAGACTGTCGATTAGCATGGAAAATCATTTCAACTCATCCATGAGTTTGTGTTAAAAATGAAAAATTTGCCTTTACACTAATGAAATGCAGCGATACGCAAAAATATTGTTAGTTGTAATACTGTAATACTGTATATACTACATATATAGTGATTTATTAACACTTTTATGATAGAATTATAATTTATATATAAAACAACATAGATACTTAATAAATTGCAAATAATTAATAAATAAAGAAATATTTAATTAATTATTGGTTAACATGTAACTTGTGTGAAAAAAATCACTTGTAACACAAACTTGTAACAAAAAGCAACATAATTGTAAATAATAAATAAATAAATAAAAATATTGAAAAAATCTACAAATAATTAATAAATTGTAAATAATTAATAAAAATATATTTAACTATATATATATATATATATATATATTTGGATTTATTATTTACAAATTAATTAATTATTGGTCACGTAACTTAAAAAAAAACACTTGCAACAAACTTGAAACAAAAAGCAACATAATTAATAAATCGTAAATAATTAATAAAAATAATATTGTTTATTTATTGTTTTTATTTACTAGTTAACATGTAACTAATGGATGAAAATCACTTGTAACACAAACTTGTAACAAAAAGCAACATAAATAATTAATATATTGTAAATAATTAATAAAAATAATAAAAATATATTTAACTATATACAGTCAATTAGCAACCTTGACTGTGTAAAGCTATACAAATGAACATTTAATTTTAATATACTTATATAATAATTAAATAAAATATATTTATTAATATTGCTGATGCTCATTTGTTTTATTATTAATGATATTTGTTTTANAATAATTAATATATTGTAAATAATTAATAAAAATAATAAAAATATATTTAACTATATACAGTCAATTAGCAACCTTGACTGTGTAAAGCTATACAAATTAACATTTAATTTTAATATACTTATATAATAATTAAATAAAATATATTTATTAATATTGCTGATTCTCATTTGTTTTATTATTAATGATATTTGTTTTAAATATCTTGCAAACATTATTTATAAATATCATTAAATATATATTTTTCATTTTTAAATAATTATTTATTAGTTAACATGTAACTAGTGTGAGAAAATCACTTGTAACACAAACTTGTAACAAAAAGCAACATAAATAATTATTAAATTGTAAATTATATATATATATATATATATATATATATATATATATATATATATTTAACAACATACAGTCAAGTTAGCAACCTTGACTGTGTAAAGCTATAAAAATTAACATTTACATATTACATTTAATTTTATATATTATATAACATATATAATAATGAAATGAAATATATTTATTAATACAGTTTTTTTTTATTATTTATAATATTTGTTTTTAATATCTTGCAGACATTATTTATAAATATTATTATTATTACTTTTATTTATTTATTTATTTATTTTACTGTTTTTAAATAATTATTTACTAGTTAACGTAACTAGTGTGGGAAAATCACTTAGTAAACTTAGTAAAAAATCAACATAAATAGTTAATAAACTGTAAATTTATTATTAAAAAAATATATTTAACTATACATATACACACACACACACACACACACACTGTAGTTAAATATATTTTATATAGAGAGAGAGAGAGAGAGAGAGTATAAAATATATACGTGATAATATTGTTGTAAATAACTATTACCATTAATTAATAATGATTAATTATTTATATATAATGATTTATATTATTTACCATTGTTGTTATTTTTTATCTTTTATGTATGTTTTATTATTACCATTTATTCTATTTCCACAAATATACAACATATATATACAATTTATTACTTTTTTATTATTATTTATACTTATTTTATTTATGACTATTAATTTTGTACTATTAATTATTATTAATATTTTGTTTATTTTATATAGGACTATTCATTTTGTAATCATTTTTATGTAAAGCACCATGAATTACTATTGTGCATGAAATGTGCTTTATAAATGAACTGATTTTGTATTGTGAGGATTTGCTAGTCTACTGTGATACATATTTTATATCATATACTTTAATATATTTATAAGACATAAGTGTTGATGCGAATATATTTTTACAGTGTGTCAAAACAAAGTAAAAGAAAGTGAAATCTAATTACACAAAGACATTTTCACTGCAGTTGATTTATGTTGTTTGTATAATTCAGATGTTTTGTGTGAGTCATTTGAAATGCTTTACTGGACTAATTGAGCTGGAGGTGGTTAGCGGCTCACCTCGTTAATCTCAGAGTGACTCCAGGACTCGGGCAGCTGGAACTGCTGGGTGTTTTTGTCCACGGTGAAGTTGACGAGTCCTCGAACCCGCTCCACGCTGACGTGATGCCAGTGCTGGTCGTCCAGCAGACTGCCCAGAGACACCACAGGGTGGAAATCAGTCGACGAGCCATGACCTGAAACACACACACGGAGATCAAGATGGCTTGATAAAACTACAAACTGACAACTGACATTAGGAAATAAGCAATTTCACATACTATTTTAAACATAAGCTATAAAGCATTTACTGTGCTGTAAGCATAATGTAAATATTAATTTACAAACACAGCCAATTCAATAGAGAGACATTTTCTCTAGCTGCAAATAATAAACCAGCGAATTATTACACACTGTTTCAGAAAACAACGTATAATTTGAGAAAAAGACAAGAGACTAATCAAAACAAGATTAAATGCATCTCTTGCAAACTGTTATTCTTCGTTCTCACAGCAGGGTCAATAACTTAAAAACTAAAAATGAAACCTACTTTTCATTGCTTGAACTGAAATGAAATACTATAAATTAATAAAGAAATAAACAAAAATGTTGCCTTGGCAACTAGCTGAAATAAAATCAGTTTACGTACGAAAATAAAATAATAATTGAAAAAAATCCTCAAACTAAAAACTTAAACTTAAAACAAGCATAAAATGAACCATGAAATAAAATTACAAAATATAAAAATAAAATTTGCATATATTATGTACTGTATATATGCATATTTATTATATATATATATATATATATATATACATATATATATATATATATATATATATACATACATACATTTATATTATGTATTTA
>JAHKKF010525443.1:0-19124 GCA_019740295.1 Labeo calbasu | reverse complement strand
AGAGGACAAGCTCAACCTCAACGATTTATTCTTTGAAACTTTAATATTAATTTATGCAATTGCAATGCCTTGATTTTAGTAAGGTTAGTACACAGTCATAGCCACAAATGCAATGGTACTAATAATTGGCATAATTTCTTTCGGTGTTTCGGTTTTCGGTTTTCGGCCTTGGTTTCCTCTTTTTCGGTTTTCGGTTTCGGCCAAGAATTTTCATTTCGGTGCATCCCTAATAAACTGTATTATTTTTATTAAAATAACCGATCGTTACGCTAGATAAGACCCTTCTTCCTCGGCTGGGATTGTTTACAACCGCATTTGGGATCGTTTGAAGTTTAAACTGCATTTTGGAAGTTCAAAATTGAGGCACCATACCAGTCCATTATATGGGGGAAAATGCTGAAATGTTTTCCTCAAGAAATATGATTTCTTTACGACTGAAGAAGGAAAGACATGAACATCGTGGATGACAAGGGGGTGAGTAAATTATTTGTAAATCGCTGTTCTGGAAGTGGAGCTCTCCTTTAAGATCAGCCATCGCTGTAGAAGTCTAGTGTTACCTTTGAGTCTGTTGATTCTGCTTGCTCCAAAATCTGTTCTGTAGACGAAACCACGTCTGCAGAAACAGTATCCTGCATAAAAAACATTCATTATTGGTTATCCAAATACAGATAAACTGAAGAGTTTGCAAAAAAAAAAAAACAAAAAAAAGGAAAAAAGATAAAGCACAATATGTTGTGTATTATAGTGATTTGTCCATGGATAAGAGTTCTCTATATTGTGCCTATGAGAACCTCATAGCACAGATCAATAAATTGTTGCATTTTTTTTAATAATACAGATTTAAACTGTATTAACTGTAACTTAATCTCTGTTTAGACAGATATAAATTAGATCTGCATAATGTTTAAAATTATTCATCATGTGCCACATTTGCAAATGGAAATTACAGCACTGTGATTCTCAAGTACAGGGAGTTTCTGAAAATGCAGACACAATGAAAAAAAAAATGGAGTCATACTGCCCCCTAGAGGATGAGGAATAACATGCATACCATCAACTAACCAAACTGCACTGCTTAGAAAAGTAAAATCAATGTAATCTTTACATTTAACTAAAGGATAAAAAACAAAAGTGGGATATGATAAAGAAGAATCTGGAAGTGAAAAAAACAAGGACTTGGTGAAGACGAGGAGGGTGATGATGAATGTAGAACAGAATAGAACAGGATGAAAGAACATGACTGAAGAAACATCAGGAGTTGTCCAGGGCTGAAGTCTCTGATCTCTCTGCATTACCTCCATAGTCACGCTGGAGGAAGCCTCAAAATTCAGAGAGGTGGGTGACGTTCCTCTTGCCTCCTCATCCTCATTTTTAATGCAGTCTTCATATTCTTCATTGTCTTCATCAGAAGCGTTCTCATCTTCCTCCTCACCTTCTGATTCCTCGTAGAGCTCCTCCACTTTCTCAGACTCCTGCTATCCCATCACATCAAAGACACACATGCACAGCAGCCAGCACAAACACAGCCATGCAACCACAGAGACACACACAGCGTCAACTGGAGTGCAGGAGAAGAGATAGACAGACAGCAGACATGTGCTGCACTTGATGTTATTAACCTCACAAATATGCTGTTAGAAAGGGGTTAACAGTTGTACAGAGTGAAATATCAGAGCTGACTACCCAGGATTCCTTACTAAAAGTATGAACAGGGTAACATGGAAAAACTAATCCAGGAATTATGCTAACCCCCATGTTAAAACTTTTTTTAGGTTAATAACATCAAGTGTGTAAAGCCAGCAGAACTTCAGCTTTTGGATTTGGCTGAATCAGAAATTCTAACGATCTGTATTTTAGTACTTGTTTGAAAATATGAACCATTATGGAGACAAATTTTCCCTTGTGAAAAAATAAGTACACTAAAATATTGTATATTTGATTGTGCTAAAGTGGAATTATTGAAAGTGTACTTCAGGAACACTTTAAAAATATTGCATTTAAAGACTGATATTATACAAAAATCGTACAATCCTTATCAAAAGTGACATAATATTATGTAATATGGCTTAATATTAAAAAATGTGCATTGTGCACAAGTAGTACTCCAAATAAAGTTTAATTATAAGTTTTATATCAGTGTGTCTGGAGCTATATGCCTTTAAATATGTTAACAGATTTGAACTATACTTATGTATTTTAAATATATTACCTTTTTTTGTTTTTACTAGGATTGTCCGCTCTGAAAGTATACATAAGCTACATTTTATCTGAATTATAATCAGTCACACTACTGTTCAAAGGGTTGGAATTGACAAAATGTGACAATAGTGACAATATAAAAATTTACAAAAACAAATCCTGTTGTTTTAAACAAATTCTGTTCTTTTGTACTTTTATTTTATTTTATTTTATTTTATTTTATTTTATTTTATTTTATTTTATTTTATTTTGTTTTGTTTTGTTTAAGTGTCATGTTTCCAAAAATATTAAGCAGCACAACCATTTTCAATATTAATAAAAGGAAATGTTTCTTGAGCACCAAATCAACATATTAAAAGAATTTCGGAAGGATCATTACATTTTATTAATTCATGTTTAAATACATTAAAACAAGGTTATTTCAAATTACAATAACATTTCATAATATTACTGTTTAACTGTATTTCTGATCAAATAAAAACAGCTTGTTTGTATATTTATATGCATAAAACATTAAATTAAATAGAGAAAGTAGATTATTGTATATTGTAACTTTTTTTACTTAAAAAAAATAAAAACTGGAAATAATCACAAGAAAATTATTATTTTCAGTATTAGGGTTTCCTACCATATGTAAAAGATGCTTAAAAATAAGCATTATAATAGGAAATTTTCTTGAGCACCAAATCAGCATATTAAAATAATTTCTGAAGGATCATTACATTTTATAAATACATGTTTAAATAGATTAAAACAAGGTTATTTAAAAATTATAATAATATTTCATAATATTACTGTTTTACTGTATTTTTGATCAAGTAAAAACAGCTTGTTTGTGTATTTATATGCATAGAACATTAAATTAAATAGAGAAAGTAGATTATTGTACATTGTAACTTTTTGTACTTAAAAAAAAAAAAAACTACAAAAAAATAACACTGGAAATAACTACAAGAAAATTATTATTTTCAGTATTAGGGTTTCTTACCACATGTAAAAGATGCTTAAAATTAAGCATTATAAAATTATTACGTCCAGTCTATTTTTGTTGTTTTATTTTGTATCTATATATTTTGTTTTGAAATAACTGCTTTATGAAAGCAATAGTGAACTATGCATGCTTTGGCCAACAAAGCCCTTTAGTCATGACTTTATGCTGTACCTTATGTATACACTCCTTTTTAATAATTCTCATACCTGTTCTTCTGTGAGAGTGTTGTTGCTTTTATCAGAGATCCAGGTGAGTCTCTGCTCTGGTGTGGATTGCGCCACCGTCATCAGTGCTGCTCCTGACTTTTTCAAGGCGTCCTCCTCTACGTGCACGATCTGAATATGACCACTCTCCTGCACGCATATATTACAATCAATATATAATCACTGCCTGTGGATCTTTCAATTCTAACATCATTTTTTGCTAACCTGTGTCTCTTCCTCAGTGATTGTAGGTGGGACACTGAGGAGTGGGGAAGTAAGGGGCGTGACAGATGTCTGCTGTACCTCAATCGAGTATTCTTGTGCCAGCTGAGAGGATACAAATATAATGAGCATTGCGTGAACCATGTTTGTATGCTTCTGTGTGCATACAGTATATGTATACCTGTTCAAGTTTCAGCAGTTGTTGCTGTAGTAGTTCTGCTTTCTTGAACACCAGAAGTGTGTTTTCAGCCTTGTCAGGAAGACAAAGACCATCCTTACAGTTCTGAATTTCAGCGACTGTTCTTTTCATTAAGTCAATCCTGTCTTCTGTTGCCTGCAAACACACATTAAACCCATAGGAATCAGGTGCTTGATAGTAACTGCATTTTAGTCTTGTCCAAATGTTTAAATACAAGGCAATATTCTTTTAACCTTCAGACAATCCTGACTGATGTCTTCTTCAGTAGTCAGAGTACATTTGATTTTGGCCACATCTTTCTCCATGACCTTCACCTCTGACTCAATGGCATCCACTTCCTTAAAAACGCACACATAAACAGATGAAATTCACAATTATACTGTAGATAACACAGCGCTGCATTTTTATACACCGAACTATAGTTTGAGTCAAAATTATCAGTAAAAGTGAGTTAAAACTGACAATTAATTATTATAAGTTTTATATAAACACAACACAAGACTATAATATATCCACATTTATCTTATTAAATGCCAGTGTGCTCACTGCTGCTGCATGTTCCAGCTGAGAAAGGGGTCCCAGCAGGTTGTGCTGCATGTCTGCCACACGTCGATCGGCATTTGAGAGCTGTTCCTCTAATGGACTGACATCAAACACACTTCCCATCTCTGTCAGCACACTTCCGAAACCCTGCAGAGTCCGTCTCATTTGAGCAGAATCATCCAGAACCATCTAAAACACACACACACATATACATGTAGATTTTTATAAGGCATGAAAACGATAAAGCACTTTTAGTCTAACACACATGAAGATCTGGGCCAGTAACTGAATACCAAGTCCACACCCTACAGTGGGATATTGCAGGTTTCTTCAGCAGTCAGCTATGATAATGACGTTTATGAGAATTGTACCTGAAGTGCATTCACATGACTGTCCAGGCATCTGGCAGTGGTGTATGTGCAGGGTGTTGTAAGCCAAGACTGAGCCTCTGCGATCCAGCTCTGTGACCCCTTCACCATCTCCTTATGCTCCTGCAGCCAGCCACGGACCTACACAGAGACAAGAGTTTAGATAACACACAGCTGAAGTCATAATTTTTATTAATAACCTTTCATTCGACTCAATCTTTGCTCAGTTTTAGGTGAACTATTCTTCTAATTTTTATTCGAGTGCAACAAAGCATCGTGGGAGTCTGAGCAGGTGACCTTGCTGAGGAAGGTGGTCCTCTGTTCAGCCTGTTTGGTAAGGCGTGTGTGGGTCTGCTGAGTGTTGGCCAGGTTGTCTGATAGCAGGCGGGTCTCGTCTGGATGCAATTCACTCACATCCTGTAGCTCCACCTCGACTGCCGCCATTTGAGTGTGTAAACCGTCCAACCCATCCCACACTCGCTGCGAAGAAACAGGTAAAACGCAATAAATCTTGCCTAGTTTTTCAAATCTGTGTCTAGACTTCACAGTAGTTTAAAAACAAATTTAAAACATTCAAAACAGTTTCACAGAACTAGCACCTACAGGCTGTAAGCAAAAAAAAAGAAAACATTTTGAACTTTCAGACTGACTATATTTCTGCTACAGTACATAACAGAACTGCGACTCTATATATTAAAAAATAAAGTGATTTATGGATTACTATACTGAGTATTTGGTAACACTTCAGTATACGGACCGATTCTCACTATTAACTAGTTGCTTATTAGCATGCCTATTATTAACATATTGGCTGTTTATTAGTACTTATAAAGCACATATTCTGCATGGCCATATTCTACATTCCTAATCCTACCCAATATCCAAACTTAACAACTACCTTACTAACTAAGCAGCAAATTAGGAGTTTACTGAGGCAAATGTTGTGGTTAATGGTTTGTTAATAGCTAGAATTGGATCTTAAAATAAAGTGTGACCAAGTATTTTGTTTAAAAACAACTTAAATCAATATAGTAAATTAAATAAATTAAAAATTTGTTATTGCGAGTGTGCATCAAGTCAGCTTTTCCGAACTGTGTAAGTACTTAAAGGGCACCTATTATGCAAAATCCACTTTTAGAAGGTGTTTGGACAGAAATGTATGTTGGAATTGTATGTACACAGCACTTTGGAGTCTGTCCGCAAAATGACCAAACAAGCACTTTGGAGTCTCTCCGCAGAATGACGTCATATTTCGGTAGCCCTGCCCACCGTTATTGACTGACAGGCACGTATTACTATATCAGCCATTTTGTCTGCATGTAATCGGCTGTGTGGAAAGCAGTGTCCCGTCAGAAACACCCTTTCTCTGTTTCATGATCATAAAATATTCAAGGATGTTAGTGTTTCTGCTGTAAATGTCTACTGAGGCTTTTTAGGAGTTTTACTAAATTTCCTGTAAGTCTATGCACAACTACGATTTGGTTTTACAAATGCTTGTAAGAGTTTATTCATATATCTTTTTGTAAAGTTCATTGATATTTTTCTATATCTGTAAATAAAGGAAAGTAATTACATTATGCAAGTTTTCATGGATAACTTGACGAATATAACACAAAAAAGTAAGGTACAGAGTTTATCTTGTTCATTGACTATTTACTGGATTTAACTAGGAAAACGAGAAGCTAAAAGTTCTGTAAGATCATCTAACAGGCTACTCCAGTTATTTTCCATTCACTGGCACTCACTAGGTGCGTTTACATGGAGCGTTGTAATCGGTTTAAAAGTCCAATCCGCATGAAAATGTTCCATATAAACACCTCAATCGGAATAAAAAAAGAGGGGTGGGATAAACCTTTCTATAAATCGAACAAAATTAAATTTCTGCCATGTAAACACGTTAAACAGATTACTTTGTGTCTACTTCAAGCAGGACAGGTATCGCGCCAAAGTGGGGGCATTCGCGGGCCGTGCACCCCTGTCCATCCTCTTCCCTCCTTGCTAAACGTGATAGATTTCAAAAGCGAAAGTGAAACTGGTAAAACAGCGCGCATAAGAAAGCGACTGCACGCTTTTGCAATCGCCAGCAACTGCACGCGTTCACAGATTGCACGCTTTGATTCACTGTTCAGCAACTCTTGGTAACAAATATGTATTTGTTCCATGTAAGTACAGTAAGTATGCTCTCTCATGTTGCTTCTTCTCTCTGTTTATTGCATATGCAAAACAGAGATGTCTAGGCTCTGCCCCCTTCTGGAGTTGGGTGGGAAGTTCTGTGCTCATTTTCATGTAAGGGAACACACCCTAAAACAGCACTTTTTAGCACGTTATAATAAACTATCTGTATTGTATTTGGATTTGAAACTTCACAGGCACATTCAGGAGAGCCATAAGATTAATATTACATCTTGTAAAAAGGGGCATTATAGGTGCTCTTTAACTTCATTTATCTGTGTAGTATTTCATCATAAATTGCAAAAAGATTGGTTTGAGCATCTTCATAAATGCTGATGATCTCAGCATGCAACACAAAAATAGGCCCTGCACCGACTTGCAGCGTTACGTCTCCTATGCTGTAACCTGTTATACTGGCACAAATATGAATATACCATACTTTCATAAAACTTATAATAGCTTAACTTATATCTTACCTTCTGTGTACTCTCAGCTTCAGTGAAGTTCAGGCTCTTCTGGTCTAACCAGCTTTGAACTGATCCCAGACCTGCTTTAATCTCTGAGATTTTAGCACCCAGCCTGTGAAGTGGGCCACTTTTCTCCACAGCTGTCTTCACCTGTGAGTGAGCAAGTGAAATGGACATAAGAACAGACAAATGGCAATTAAAATGAACAGAATTATCACTTTTAATAAGCATAAAACACACGGACACATTGAGTGTCTATGAGACAAAACTCTAGTAACAAGAACTGCAAGAGGTCCAGACCTGTGTGTGTGTGTTTGAGTGTGTATTTGGATGATGCAACACCTCTTACACCTGTGAATGAGTGTGTGTGTTGAGTCTTTGATGCAGGGATCTACCTGTTCTAGAGTGAGATGTTCTCCTCTCCTAACTCATTAAAGATGAGATGAAACAGCAGTGAGTGTGATGTTTACAAGGTGTGTGTGCGAAGCAATTTTATATTCTGGTGCACTTGCCAGCACTCACAAACATTTGCCAAATGTCAGTATTGAATTAAGAAAAAACTTTAAGGCAACTTAAAAAGGTATATGGTGATGAATGTAAAATCTGGGTGCCGAAACAGAATAGGGAATCATTTCAAGAATGCATCAAACCTGTTCCTCCACTTCCTGTAATGACTGTGAGACTTCCTGTAATAGTCCCTCTATCTCTTCTGGAATTGATGTGTTTTTGTCAGAGTACATCATCTTCAGGCTTTCTGAAATACGCTGCAGAACGGCCTTCTGGGTACACAGCTGTGAGTGAACCTCCTGTTTAGCAAAAAGCGACATTACTCATCAATTAGGCTATATTAGTGATGAGTACATCTATGTACTGCACAATAACTTTTTTCCATTTTATCCATTTCATTTCAAAAATACATCTTGGTACAAGAGTTTTTTTCAGAACCGAAGCACCATAAACAAGATCTGCAAAGGTAACTAAATTTGTCTGTTTCCCCAAATTATACAAGCAGTCACTGAGGGCAGACGCAAAGTGAGTATAGAGAAACAGACAAATCATCTGAAAATAGAAGTTTTTCCTGTGGTCAAAATAAAATCATATTTCATTGTGTCCCTAGCAAAAAAAAAAAAAGTTTTTTTAATTTTAAAACTGCTTAATTTCTTTTTAAGTAATAATACAAAAATAATATATAAGATTAAAAAAAAAAGACTACGTTATCAGGACAGTTATACCTAGACATGTCTACTTGTAAAACAAGACTATCAAAACGAATAGTAAGGAAATTGTAAACATGATTATCAGTCGTATTCAAATACTTGTAAATTATTATATCCAGGCATAAAAACAACACCTATAATTTTCCCTTCAGACTCTTCCATTTTGTACACCATGACAAATATCAGATATTTTACCATGTGTTTACAAGTTTTACTTTAGTAAAAATTTAGATTCCACTGTACACAAAATATCAAAAAAAGGTATAATAAAGAAAATACTTACAATTATGGGAACACCAGAGAGAATAGAAACGATGCACAATGTGATATTCGATTTATGTGATATTCAATGCATATCAGTCTTTCATAAAGCAGCACAGGTTTGCTGGTTGACACAGTTACTGATGATGCTCTTAGTCCATCAAGCGTTAAGGTAACAGAACCAGAACAATCCACTCAAAAAGCTCTTTCTATCTCTCTCAACCCCTTTCACCTCTCCAGTTAGTGAGATAAAGCTTCTACCCCCTATTTATATTATAATGAGCCATTTAAGACGGGAAGAAAAGCTGCATAAACAAGATCCCAAAATTACCAAAAACCCAGAGGGATTCAGAGTCAGAAAGGACCATGCATTAGAGAGAGAAAGATTATCCATTCAGATTACTCCATTTGGCGGCTTATTTAACAGGTATGACTTCTGCATTTCTTCCTAATATTTTATGCTCCTACCCATTCTGCTTTATTCAAGACACTTTCAAGAAAAGTGAATTGATTGTGTATGAGAGAGAGATAGAGGGTGCATTAGCTGACATCATTACTGGTGTTGGGATCAGACCAGGATCCACTTACAGGTTTGTGTGTCTAGAGGGTACTGATTCACAAGTGTTTGCTTGTGAGAGTGAAAGAGAAAACGAGAGAAAGAGTGTGTGTGTGAGTGTATCTGAAACAGTGAAAAGAAATTGTGTGGGAATGTTGGACATGACTCAGCTATTTAACCAGAATGCTAACACAGAGCCTTCTCATCTCTGTGTGTGTGTGTGTGGTAAAGAGATAATGAGAGAGAAAAACAGCAGAATCTACAGCAGTGTGTGTGTATTTGAGAGAGAATAACTGTTTAAAAGTCTTTGAATCTTTAAGAGTGTGTGTGTTTGAACTGATTGGGTAGAACAGCCTATTCAGCACAACAAACAGTCACTCTCTCCCTCACACAGTGTTCTAACTAGACATAAAGAGCAAGCAAATAAAAGCTTGTCTTAACCAGCGACAGCCATGTTTAAGCTACAAACAAAAGGATATTTTGTTGATTGCTTGGTTTCCATTTCTACAAACTGCTTATCACTCGGAAGAGCCTAGCTGGGACAACCAATACTGAACAATAAAACCTAAATATCATAATTTCAGTATGCATCTGCACTTTTGTGTGCTTTGCTCTTCTAGGGCCAGATTTACTAAACAGGGCAAATTAGTGTTAGAGTGCCATTCTATTGGAGGGGAAATTGGCGCGTGATGTACTGACAATGTGCACATTTAAGAACACAGATGCAGACAGATTCCAATTTCCACAAAGACCAGCGTAATCTACCAAGAGCAGCGCAAATTACCGCCTGCTTTAAGACATGCTTTTTTGGGGTGTTAAATAATGGCGCAAACACCAGTAATTTGACGTTTACAATATTGCATGCTTGTTTCCATGATGCATCAGTTTCTTCAGTTTTGTTACGTTTTGAGCTTTCTTTAAGGATTTATAGGCACTTAGGTACACTATATAAAGACCATATTATTGAATGTCTTTGTTATAGCTGTCCAAATGCAAATGATCAACATTTTTTAATAATTATTGACCTAGAAAGTCTAGTAGGTTGTACTGCACTGATTTAGATACAGATTTTGATTAAAAAATCTAAGACTAGCTCACAAAAGAAACTACTACAAATGCATATTTGATAAGGTAAGGTGCAAAAATAACTATGTCCATGCCTTTCAGGCACTAATTCTGCACTGTGCATCTTTAGTAAATCCTGACAGTACTATTTTAACACCAGAAGACGTTTTGCGTTAAAATAGTAAATTTGGCCTCAAGTATGTCATTAGATCTATTAAGTCTTGGGCATATTGAATCTGTCAGTCTATTCTTTCGAAAACCTATCTACACTACAGAAATACCCAAACATTTATCTAGTACAAGAACAATTAAGATTGACACAGGAACCATTGCTGCTATACCGCAATTAAAAAAGCGACACAGTTTTGAAAGCAGATGATTTGTCACGCCTATTGACAAAATGTAGTCAGGTTAGTTGTGTCAACAAGTTACTCCCAACATGAAAAGGTGAAGAAATTATTCATGGGTGAGAGGTATTATTCATACAGTTCATCATGCAGACCGAGGGCAGAGATAATGAAGTTTGCTGGCCGCAGTCAGGGACAAATGCAACATTGTGCCAATGGTAAATCCCTCCTCTCTTCATCTCCATCTCATCAGCTTTAGTAATTCCCAGGCTGGTGTGATAGATTTACTTACTGTAGGAAATCATGCCTGTGCAAGTTATAATCCTATTCTTTAACTCAAGTTAATAAACTCAAGTGGATAAACAACTGATTTGTCACAAGACCAGTGACTAACCTGTAGTTGTTTCTTGCTGGGCTCATGCTCCAGTACAGCGAGGAGAGAGACAGCAGATTCCAGCCATACTCCGACTCCCTCCAGCTGCTCCTGCACTCGTTCCCTCTCCTCCACCTCTGTTCTTACTGCTCTCAGACCCTGAGAGCTCCGTTCCTTTAGACTGCAGGACACGCAAGTTAAAAGATATGTTAAACTCTCAATCCAAGTCCATACTGCAAAATGGATGCTAAAAAGGCACAAGGAAAAGAACTGATAAACGTCCTAGAATCCATACATCAGTATGGTCTTGTTCAACATAAAATACATGTAAATGTAAATATTATTCAAGTATTTAACTAAGCCTGTTTGGAGTTTAATGGTCCCAAGTGTGTATGGTCTCACTTGGCCTCTCTGGGATAGGATGTTGGCATCCAATGTTGACCTACTTTAGTCTGTAAGCCCACTGATTTGGAATTAACGAGTGGACCACTGGGGCATGGAGTCCACAATAGGAAATATTGGCCAAAAGAAATGAATGTTTTGAGAAAACTATAGCCTTAAAACAGGATATATACAGAATAAAGACAATTAGATTGATGCCTAACCTATGGTAACGCTCTTGCAAGGTTCGAAGCTCTTGGCACAGTTCAATGGGTGGGGCCTGTTCCAGGTGAGGGGGAACACCAAGCAACCTTGCAGCTCTTAATTCCAAGGCAGAGAGAGCTCTGTGTTCACAGTCCAGTCTGTCCTGGTACTGGGACCAGAATAGCAGCAGTTCCTGCAGCTCATTACCAGTCAGATTCTCTCTGCTGCTATCTGGAAGTTCCGCATCCACCTGCTCCAACACAGTGGCTGCCTGCCCCACCTGAAGAATGACAGTAAAGAAAAACAAGCTCAGTTTTACTTATCTGCACAATGCATGTTGATATACAGAAGGTAAAATACCCATGGCACTTACACTCCTTGTGACACTGCTCCACTCTGCTTCCATTTGTTCTGAGCGTGTCTGCAGATCACTGCCACAGCGCTGCAGTCTTGCC
The DNA here is from genome assembly GCA_019740295.1 of Labeo calbasu. Lineage (NCBI taxonomy): Eukaryota > Metazoa > Chordata > Actinopteri > Cypriniformes > Cyprinidae > Labeo > Labeo calbasu. Next base: position 6,901 of record JAHKKF010525443.1, on the reverse strand, counting down.
ACCTGACCCCAGATAGCGCTCACGGCATCCTCCCTGTTTGCTCTGCACCCATACAGTAAACACCACTCTCTCAGATGCTCCAGTTTTTCAGGAAGCATGGTAACATCTTCTACTAGAGCCTAAAAAGATAAGGAATATGTTTAAATATACTAGCCTTTCAGCAAAACCATATGTATCTCATCACATCTGTTGGTAAAACAGAGATAAATGATACAGATCTTTAGGTCATAAGGGGAGCTAATGCTAACAAATACTAGTCTTTCTACAAGAAAGGGTTTTATTTTACTTTACCTTGAGTTTCTCTTGCTGGTCTTTGCAGTCTTTGTGTGAAGTAATTTTTTTGGAAGCACACTGTGACAGCAATGTTTCTAAGTCTCTTACTTGCTGGCAAAGTTCCTCGTAGCATTTACGAGAATGCTTCTGGCACTCAACACACCTTGTTATGGACAAGAAATTGGTTAATTTCGACATGGGTCATTTGTAATTTGATGACAGAATATGATCATTTTTCATAAAGATTTGACAAGCATAGTGAGTATATTGTGGTCACCCAAAAATGAAAATTCTGTCATTAATTAATAACCCTCATATTTTTTATGAAAAACGAGATCATTCTGCCACCATACGTGGTACTTTCAAGGACACATGTTGAAGACTGACAGAGAAGAAATTGTTGAATAAAATCATTATTTTTGCTTTCTTTGCGCACAAAAAATACTCTTGTAGCTTTATAAAATTAAGGTTGAACCACTAATGTCACATGGGCTATTTTATTGATGTCCTTACATTGTTTGTGCCTTGAACTTTTACATGTAGTTGCGTTGCTGTCTATGCAGGGTCAGAAAGCTCTCAGATTTCATCTGAAATATCTTAATTTGTGTTCCGAAGATGAACAAAGATCTTACAGGTTTGGAACAGACAGAATGGACAGAATTTTCATTTTTGGGTGAACTATACCTTTAACAGTATCTTGATTAGTGATTATGACCTTTTACTCTCAGGAAAAAGTTCTTATCCAGTATAATACGGTTTCATACTACTGTATGTACCTCTTCAAAGATTCCACATGAATTTGAGCCTGAGCCTTGAGGGTCGACAGCCTGACGAGGAGCTCGCCTAGAACCTCAGTGTGTAGAAATTCAATCTGCTGTGGCTTGAAGCAGGGATGTTGTGGGGCTTGAGCTTGAAGCTGTGAAACATGTGACTGGAACTCTGTGTCCAGATTCAGTAAAGTGTGCTGTGCGTCTTTGAGTCTTTCTGAGCAGCTTCTAGCAGAGCAGATTGAGGGAAGGAGAACCAACGCAGCTCTTTGGAGGAGCCGAATGGTATCAATCACTGCTTTGGTGTAGTTCCTTAACAGTTCTTTAGCTTTAGTTAGGCTCTCCTGAAATGAGAGTAGAAATCTTCATTGACTTCATCTGCTTAAATGTATAGATTCTGTATATGATGTTTCTAAACATTTGCACCAAAAGGAAAAGATCAATGAAACAAATGTCAAAGATGAAACACAGACTAAACTCACCATTTGTTGATCACACTTTTCCAAAACCATATCCTTCAAGCAAGTAAGCTGTTTGGAGTCTTGTGGAGGTTGATCTCCTGTCTTTTTTTCGAGAAACTCAAGCACTCGCATTCTAGATTCTATGCTCTTTCTGAGCACAAGGCATTTCCTTAGTTGTTTTTCAATCACTGCCTCTTTTGGGTCAATCCTACAAGGCTTTTCCAGCTCCTTGTTAGTGTCTTTGAGGAATTTCTGAAGTACTCTTTTTTCTGACGGATAGTGAATATGTTTTAGCAGATCCCTTTCCAATATCTGAAGATTATTATTCACTGTCATTTCTGAGGTTTTGAGACTTTCCAGGATTTGTTGGAACCTTGTTTGCTCAGCAGAGATCTGAGATGGATATAGATCTGCTGTGATTTCCTGCAGTTCATCCATTGTTTCCTCACACAAGAGTTTTATTAAAGAGATTTGGATCAGTAAGGCCTGACAATCTCTGTAGCGTTCCTCTTTGCTGATGCTCTCATCTTTGGTCCTTGGGATCTGAGCCTCCATTTCCTCCTTGACATCGTCAAGGCATCGACTGAGGCTCAAGTACCTTTCATGAGCTTGTGATTTGAGATCCAAATAAATCATTTTGTGGTACAGTTCAGTAATAACACACAACAGCTCTCTTCGCTTATCCTCTGCACAAGGACTGACCTGCTCAACCTGAGATTTGCGTTCCACAAGCATCTGTTTGAAGGGTTCGATAACAGAGAGGGTGTCCTTGGTAACAGGAAATCTGTGTCTTTTTACTTCAACTAACATTTGTCTCAAGCTGTTCTCAAGAGATGACACCTTCCTCCGAGAAGATTCTTGGTTCTGTATGACATCCATAATTTTCTGAGAACATGCTTTCTCATAGATAACAATACCCTTGATGTCCTCTTGAAGGTTGCTGAGTTTCTCATAGAGCTGAGTACTCTCTGAGACGCTTAGCTCTGATGCAATGTCTCTGCTTTTCATCAGAAGGGCTTCAGTGACAGCAGACTGCTTTTCGGCCTCTCCAAGAATGTCCTGGATCTGCCTCAACCTGCGATCAAGGTCAGCCAAATTTAAACTTTGATAATCCTCTCTCCTCAAAGCTTCTTTCCGGAGATGTCCAACCACCCAGGAATCAACATCTGCTATCTGCTCTGACATCTTCTCCCGGGTCTGAAGTCCTGACTCCATCTTGCGAACTGCCTCAGCCAGTTTTCCCGCTGTTGACTTGGACAAATTCTCTAGGACCTTTAAGGATGAGGTCACCATCAAAACATCAGCCTCATCTAGGTCACAAATCAGCATGGTGACTTCCTCAACCAATGCTTTCAGCTGGGTTTGCTTGGAGCTCATCTCAGACTGCAGTTTCTTCAAATCTTTAATCTGTCGATGGACCTCTTCTGGAAGCAAAGACACTTTTTTCTGTCTTCCTTTGACATCACATTCTGTCTGCTTGGCCCAAGCCAGAGCATCTGTTATCACCTTTACGATTTTACTTAATGTTGGGTTGCTGCTACTAGGAGTTGCAGCTGCTAACTGTTCACCCATCTGATCCAGCTGATCTTTTATAAGCTGAAGGTCCTGTTCTGTGCTGGATGTCTCTGCCTCAAATTGGAATTCCTGGGCAAGTGCCTCAGAGGTCTGCTGAAGGTAGAAGTAATGCTGATGGGTGGAAGTGAGATCAGCATTTAAATTCATAACCTCTTGAGCTCTCTTGCCATCCCATAAAACTGGTGAGGATTTCAATGCATCCAAGGTCTTTTGAATGTTCTCGAGATGGTCTTTTAGGGAACTGATCTCTTGGATAAGGCTGCTGCTTTCTTTAGCATAAACATTAACCATATTAAGAGCAATCTCTGCATCCTTCTTCAGTGCCCTCCACTGGCTTTGCAAGTTGTTTTGCTGTATTTCCGCTGCTTGTCTTTCAGGCACACTGAGGTGGGGGGACAGTTTTGCATGAATCTGAATTAACTCACCGAGAGCTGTTCTTTCCTGCTCCATGTTTCTCAAGAAAAAGCGCAACCTTTCCTCCTCAGAAAAACTGCTCACAGCTGGAGAGCTAGAGATATAAAAGATACATTTATGGATCATCACATTCTTACAACCAGTGCAACAATAAACTTTCCCAGTTTTTGATGTGATAAGTACAGAAACAACTTGCTTAATAGTAAATACATACGCTCTCAGTGCCAGACGCTGAATTTTGAGTCTCTCCAGAATAGCTTTGACTTTCTGGGTCTGTCTGTCGAAATCTGCAACCATCTGTAGTTGAGCTTCCTTGGAGTGAACAGAGCTTGCTGCATCCCACAAAGCTGCACTCCACTGGGCACTCAGCTGTTGCATGCCTTCAGTCTCATGAACTGTGCCATTAGTGCCACTTCCAATGTCTCCATTAGTCTGGCCTTGCCTAGACAGCATAGACACCTGGCTCTGGGCACATCTTCTACATTCCTAAAATAACATAACAGTACAAGTACTGAATGAGCTCAGCTCCAACCATAACTCAGGATTCTAATAGAATCATTGTTTGTCAAATTTAACAGCACTACTTGTACATATCAAATAGGTAATAGGCTACTGAACAATCAGAAATATGTTGTCCTACTTCAGCCTGCTCCAGTTGTTTGGCCATGTCTATGGAGTTCAGAGCAGCTGGGCAAGTTCGAAGGTCCAGTAAATGAAACACAAGCCTTTTTAACCGAGCTTCAAGGTCAGTGCTAGAAGTGTCAAGAAGTTTCTTGGTACTTTCATGTGGCATACCCTAAAAAATAAAAGCATTTTGAAAGAACATCTTACATAATGCACATGTAATTTTTATTTATGTTTATTCTAAACTAATGTTAAACACTGTTTAAATTGTTTGCAGTATTTTGAATTTAATGTTCTAGGGGTTAACAATTTTAAACATTACCTCCATGAGAACACTTTTCGGTCCCTTTTCAGTCATATTTTTGATCTCCATGAAGATATCCTTCATTGTGGGTCCCTCTGGCTCCAACTCTTCCTCTACTTGACTCTCAGTGGTTTCAGGCATGAGAACAACTTGGGGAGATACATCCACGTTTTGATCCTGTGGTTGCAAAACAAAGATTAGCAGAGTAAACTAGCTGCTGAACTGAAGACTGGCAACTGCAATATCTCATACACAGGATAAAAGATTGTTGACACAAAAGCGAAATGTTAGAGTAGTTAATGAAGTAAATTCAAGCAAACTCAATCATGGGTAAAAAAAACAAAACAAAAAACAAACAAACACAAAATGAAACTCAGAAAGCCATTCCCAAACTCACAGTGCCATAAAAAAGAGGTGATGGAACAGAAAAATATATATTTATGTCCTTGCTGTGACCCTGACAATATTAAAAGTATGATATAAGTCTATATTTACTGATAAAGGGCAGTAAAGACTACAGTATATGTATGTAGCTGAATGTGATAGGTTTTTCTCTGTGGAAAGGCATTCAGTCCCACAGCAACAAATAAAGATACAAACAGGAGGGTTATTCGGGAGCCACAGGTGTTAATGGAAACATTGTCAGAAGACTGCTTTTTTCATCAGAGTGACAACTGGACTGTTGCAAAAAAAAGAGGGATTAATTTCACAATGCAAAGCAAATATCAAGATGTTAAGGAAACTTCAGTTTTCGCTCTGAAAGCACACATCCTCAGTTGAATACTTCCATTCAGTCCAGCATGCAGATAACACACAATCATACTTCATGCACGTTTGTTCCTTTTGGTGGAATCATGCACATTAAAGTTACCTGCATCACACTGATGCTCTCTGTGTGACTGATTACACTGGGTTCTGGGACCAAGGTATCAGAGTCCTTCCCCTCCTCTTGCTGCTCCTGACCCACCAATGACTTTGTGTCATACTCCTCTTTATCTCCCTGTTTAGCTATTTCCTCAACATCAGTTTTCACTTCAAGTAGAGAAACCTTTTCATTCTCTGAATTTTCTTTGTCACTGGTTGTTGGAGTTGGTATGACCTGTGGCTCATCTAGCATCAATGGAACTTTATCAGCCTCTATTTGATCTTTCTTTTGCCTAGTTGGTGGAGTTGGTAAGACTTCCTCAGGTTGACTTTTAGGTACCAAGGTATCAGAGTCCTGCCCCTCCTCTTGCTGCTCTGGAAAAACCAATGTCTTTGTGACACACTCTTCTCTATCTTCCTCTTTAGTTATTGCCTTTACATCAGTTTTCACTTCAAGTACAGAAACCTTTTCATTCCCTGAACTTTCTTTGTCGCTGGTTGTTGAAGTTGGGATGACTGGTGGTGCTTCTGGCATTAATGGAACTCTTTCACCTTCTCCTTGATCTTTCTTTCCCCTGGCTGGTGGAGTTGGTAGGACTTCCTCAGGCTGACTTTTAAGAGCCAAAGAACCAGAGTCCTGCCCCTCCTTTTGCTGCTCCTGACCAACCAATGACTTTGTGACATGCTCTTCTTTATCTTGCTGTTTAGTTATTGTCTCAACATCAGTTTCAACTTCAAGTACAGAAACCTTTTCATTCCCTGAACTCTCTTTATTGCTGGTTGTTGGAGTTGGTATGACTTGTGGCTTTTCTGGCATTAATGGAACTCTGTCGGCTTCTGTTTGATCTTTCTTTCGCCTCGTTGGTGGAGTTGGCAAGACTTCCTCAGGTTGACTTTTAGGTGCCAAGGTATCAGAGTCCTGCCCCTCTTTTTGCTGCTCCTGACCAACCAATGACTTTGTGTCACACTCCTCTGTATCTTCCTCTGTAGGTATTGCCTCAACATCAGTTTCCACCTCAAGTACAGAAACCTTTTCATTCCCTGAATTTTCTTTGTCGCTGGTTGTTGGAGTTGGTATGACCTGTGGCTCTTCTGGCATTGATGGAGCTCTATGAGCTTCTACTTGATCTTTCTTTCGCCTGGTTGGTGGAGTTGGTAGGACTTCCTCAGGTTGACATTTAGGAGCCAAGGTATCAGAGTCCTGCCCCTCGTCTTGCTGCTCTGGACCAACCAATGTCTTTGTGACACACTCCTCTCTATATTCCTCTTTAGTTGTTGCCTTTACATCAGTTTTCACTTCAAGTACAGAAACCTTTTCATTCCCTGAACTTTCTTTGTCGCTGGTTGTTGGAGTTGGTATGACCTGTGGCTCATCTAGCATCAATGGAACTTTATCAGCCTCTATTTGATCTTTCTTTTGCCTAGCTGGTGGAGTTGGTAGGACTTCCTCAGGTTGACATTTAGGAGCCAAGGTATCAGAGTCCTGCCCCTCTTTTTGCTGCTCCTGACCAACCAATGACTTTGTGTCACACTCCTCTTTATCTTCCTCTTTAGGTATTGCCTCAACATCAGTTTCCACTTCAAGTACAAAAACCTTTTCATTCCCTAAACTTTTTTTG
>JAHKKF010525442.1:12436-41020 GCA_019740295.1 Labeo calbasu | reverse complement strand
TTTGAACTTCCAAAATGCAGTTTAAATGCCGCTTCAAAAGGCTCTAAATGAGGAAGAAAGATCTTATCTAGCGAAACAATCGGTTATTATATTATTATCGGTTATATAACCTCAAATGCTCGTCTTGCAAACTCTGTGTAATCTGTGTATGTTGAAAAACGCCCATCTCAAAAACTCAAAAACACCCACTCCCATTTCTCCATTTCAAAATCATCCTACAATGCAGCAGAAATACACCAACCCATTGTTTACAAAGTGCAAGGTGTGAGAAGGGTCAAACACCCTTTACAAAAAAAAAGGCAAAACAGCAATGAAGGACGATTTTGAAGCTGCAGGAAAAAATGAGATGGGAGTTTTTCGATATACCCTAACTGTATTAAACTGGATTACACAAATTTCACATGTGCATCACAGAGCTAGACTTTTTAAAAAAATAAATAAATAAATAACCGATCGTTTCACTAGATAAGACACTTTTTTTCTCGGCTGGGATTGTTTAGAGCCCTCTGAAGCTGCATTTAAACTGCATTTTGGAAGTTTAAACTGGCGGGCACCATAGAAGTCCAATATATGGAGAACATTCCTTAAAACTTTTTCCTCAGGAAACATAATTTCTTTACGACTGAAGAAAGAAAGACATGAACATCTTGGATGTTCAAAGGGATGAGTAAATTATCTGTAAATTTCTGTTCTGGAAGTGAACAACTCCTTTAGGACAACTAAATATGAAACAGAGTATCTTTGTTTTTTTTAAAGAAACAGTATAGAAACTTTCAAAGCCCAACACTTCCTCATAAAAGTAAAATGAACATAGACTATCAATTTCCAAATTTCACCTGCCTGTTATCCGGTTTTCTGTGTACTGAAAGCCATTTATTTTAAGCATGGTCCAAAAACGTTTTGGTCACCACTGTCCTTCATATTTACGCTTCAGTACAAACACATATACTAGCCAAGCAAGCATCCCTAGTGTGCTTCCTTCCGTGCTGAGTGTAAAAACCTCTCTCAAATCTCAAATCCCTCAGACTGTCTTTTTTGAAGCCAGTCCCACACCTTTCTCCACTGGACAGGGTTTAAAGTCGCAATGAAACGAAGTAGGCTGCTGTTGGGATCTTTAATTCTTTCCTTTAAACTCAGCAGCACACAACCAGTGGTGAACCGCCACCGCAAATCCATTTCAATCCACAGAGAAGTGTAAACACCACGTCTAAGGGTTTGGGCAAGTAATAAATTCCTTTCAGACATTGGAACATCTTCGGAAAGGACATCACTGTGATCATCTGCACTAATTCCTTGGCTAAACTTATTAGAGACAGCAAATACTTCCCACAATTCGCTTACAGTACATAGCCTTCATCTACCCCCACCCACGCACCAAAATGTTACAATAATAAACAACCGCTGTAATGAATAGCAGCGGCAATGTGAATGAAACAATGTGTTGTGTGTATAAACCCAAGCAACAAACTAGCAAAGACCAGAAAATGGACAAGAAAACAAGAGTCAGCCAATACAAACAAAGAGTAATCTGTGACAAACAAATTATATCAGGCTTAAAGGTGAACACCAGAGGGAGAACACTGTCAGCAACTCAAGCAGAAATGAAGCTATACAGCACTTCTAGTGCACCAGACATCATACATTTACAATACAATTCAATTATCAAATACATACACACAAAAAAACAAGCTCAGTACCTTGAAAATCACAATACTGGGTCCAAGTTATTAGTTGATAACTTAATATTCATTTTCTACACAATCTGAGGTGTTAAATAGAGACTTGAAACTTGGAGGAATGGTAGTACTCACACCAACTATAAAGTCACAAAGGCTTGCCCCAATCGGCCTGACGGGGGCGCTACAAAAGTACAAAATCGCTTGTAACTCCTAAACTGCTGGTCGCAGACTCTACTGTCTTATATTGTCGGAATCCTTGTCTCACAACGGACAAAATGCATACTGGATTCAAAATTAGATTTTTTGAAAAACCTTTACAAACTAGTCCTAGGTCTTTAACCCAATTGGAACCAAACCAGAGCAGAAAGATTCTATGGAGAGTAGCTATCAATAATTATCAAAAAAAAAATGTTAACTTTCAACTCACCGTTGCAATGGGACTCCAAAACGTTCGTAAGCGGCAGAGCAGCTTTTACTAAAACTCTTGAATGGAAAGAGATCTCTTCTCTTTCAATCTGGGGTTACAGTAAAAAAAAAAAAAAAAAAAAAAACGGATATAACTACTATTTGTCCAATCGCCTTGAAAGATGGTATGTAGTGCCTTTGTCCAATGTGAGGCCGATCAGAACGAAACTCGGTGGGCCCGTTTGATTCATGGCCCTTAAAGTCTGTGAGAAATTTGAAAGAATAATAATGAGTTTTACACCTCTTTAATCACACAGCATCTTACGCATACACACAATATGCATATCATATGACAGATCTCCTCATTTTCAACTTTGCATCAAGAACCACTACTGTCAATCAAACTGTTCATGAATTATTCAAGATTATATAAAAAAAATGACTTAGTCCTAGGTTTTTCACTCAATCTTAACAAAGCCATTGCAGTTCAATTGTCTGGACTCTCTAGGTCAATAATTATCAAATAAAATGTTGAATTTTTTTAACAGTGTCATTTAGAAAATGCACATTGCCAAATATACCCAAAATTGTATGATTCTTAAACATAAACTTGATAATTCACAAAGTTAGATGAGCACATGCAGCATATGAATCTGACATCGAACCATAGGTGGTGCTACAACAGCCATAAATGTCAAAAATGGTAAATGGCAAGGATTTAAGTCGTCACAGGCTTGCTAAAGATATGTCATGTCTTTTTTCTAATGTTCTTAAATGCCCTAAAGCGCTTGAACCCCAGTAATCGCTTCTTGCAGCTATAGGCTCTTATTCATATTAATTTTAGTTGTATAAGGGATAAACAGGGGCATAGGAATTACTTCAAAACTGTGTGCAACACAGTTTTAAATGCCTTAAGAAGATTTATGGCATATAATTTAAAAGCATAACAACTGTCTATAAAACATCAATCAATCAAATATTTCTTAAAATATAACCTAATTAGAAAAAATGAAATGTTGTTGCTACCCTGCATGAACAAAAAGTGCATATTTTTCTAATTAAACAGAACACATTATTTGGAGAATTAACTGCTGGTGGTGAGGTCTGAGACATTTATGGTGGTGATGCTTGGGTCATTCAGTGCTTCTGTGAAAATAAACACAGGCACTGAGTGTCTGTAACAATAATACCTGGTAGCCATTGGGCTCATGAATTTTAATCAAGTTGAATGGGTTTAACCAAAGTGCTTTGCTGAAATGAAACACTTATGTTAAGATATTCTGAAGAATATTGGTAACCAAACATTTGACGGTAGCCATTGACTTCTGTAGTATGAAAAAAAAAGCTGTGGAAGTTAATGGCTACCATCAGCTGTGTGGTTACCAACATTCTTTAAAATATCTTCTTTGGTGTTCAACAGAAAAAAGAAACTCACACGTGTTTGGATCAATATGAGGGTGAGTAAATTATGACAGAAATACTTTTATTCAGCAAGGATAAAATAAACTGAATCTTTGTGTATCGCTTTCCATAAAAAACGGCTGTTTTCGTTTCTTCAGCACAAAATCAGCATATTAAAATCATTTATGAAAAATCATGTGTGTGACTGAAGACTGGAGCAATGATGCTAAAAATTCAGCTTTGCCATCACAAACAAATTGGAAAACAGTCATTTTAAATTTTATTAATATTTTACGATATTGCAGATGTTACTGTATTTATCATCAAATTAATGCAGCATAGATAAGAATAAGAGACTTCTTTCAGAAACATTAAAAAATCTTACCAACTCCAAACCTCAAACTATAACAAATGACTGACCAAAAATATATTCTTTGCTTTCATTGCACTAAAAACAATGACACTTGTTGTTGTAAAAAAAAGTTCAAAAGCATTTCCATCCAACTACTACACTGTCTTCACTCCACCCAACTTTCTTCACTCAACACAGGTAAAAGTGTGTTTGCGAACAACAGCACCAATTGTACAAATACCCCTCTGTAAATCTGAGCTGTGTGCTAAAGCATGTGGGCTGCATACAGTAAGAGTTCTCCGCAACTACACACACCACACACATCCTCTTCTGACCTAAAAACAAGGCTCTGGTCGCTCGCTACACGTACAATGACTCGAGAGAGAGACACGTCCCAGATTATGGGTGAGCACTGCAATCACACAGGCAGTGGCACAGCACTCCTCCCCCAACACACTCTGTCACTCATTCATCTGGCACTAGAGGACAGCCATATGTCCAGCAGTTGTGGTGGCTGCTTCGATCATTCTGAATTTCAAGGAGGGACTTTGTGATTGGAAGCCTTGGCTGTCTCTGTAGTAATTGTTCATCTTGTGTGTGTTTTGTGCATTTCTTCAGATGTGAAGCCAGCCCAGCAGGTGCAAAGTGGCCGGGGGGGGCCACTGTATAATTTTGTCCCCGTTATGTTCTGCTTCGTTTGCCTCTGGGCTGCTGGACAAAAACCAGTTGTGACTCCAACATACAAGGGGCACCTTTAAGTGAGCCAATCCACACTAAATGAAAACAGTGACTGGCGAGGCAAGAGCCCTTTTTGAAATTGTGCTGTCAAATTAACTAGCAAAAAAGTGAAGTAGGGAGCTTTTAAGTGTTTTAGGGCTTTAAGACTTGTATGGCTTAATATAACGCAAATGAAATAAGAAATATTTGCTATTATTTTGGTGCCAGATGTTTGCACTCGGTGAGCTACTGGCGCTACCTGTTGCTATTTTTTACCACAACAAAAATGTTGATACGATGCCAAATTGTATGGCTTTTGGTCGTCATTTTCAGTCGAAGGGCAACATAAGAAGCAATGCAAGTCTTCACTGATTTTCTAGCGATAAGAAGAGGAGAAAAGAATGGGAAGATACCTGTAGATTAATAAAACTTCCTAAAGACCTGCATCTTTGTTCCCTCCACTTTTAGTAGACCACAGCTAGAGCTTACAAACAGCAGACACTAGAAACGCTAGATGCCATCCTGGCAGGATGTAAACATACCAGCGCTTGTCATGATGCCGCAGCCACTGAAGAAGTTTCTCAGTGTGGATTTCACTCGATTTTCCATGGTGTTTAGACTCCTTATTGGGAAAAAAAAACAAAAAACGATGGTATGGCATTCGGTTTAAGCCTACACTTGTATCCATCACCACCTGTAAGCTCCTTTAGTAATCATATCAGTTTTTATTTTCCGAGTTGTGTAAAAATAGCAACAGGTAGGGCCAGTAGCTCACCGAGTGCAACAATTTCACATCATCTAAATAATGGCACCCCCATAGTCCAGAATATGTTTAAAACAATGCAGATATTTAAATAATGTAACTCTTTCATGGGTTTTCTACTACATATTTCAGTAAAAAAACATCATTTACTGTACGTTATATGAAGCCATGCAAGTTTTAACACCCAGGGTAAAAAAAAAAAATGACATGAGCTTTATTTGACATATTACATTATTTCTCCAATATTCAAAGCACTCAAGTACTCATCACTTTAAGATTTGCTTTACATGTAGGGGAAATGTCAAACAAACAAACAATAAAGTGGATATTAAAATGGAATCAATCTCTCTTCTAAACACTCATGTCATGTTTTGTTAAAAACTGACTAAATTAAATTGCTTTAAACTGAAACGTCAGAGAGGGTGTATATAAGATACATGTGTTCCAAATAAGCCAGTTGCATATTTATAATGTAAATGATTCATATATTTTTTTAAATAAACATTTTAATGATAATTTTTGATGAATTGGCCATGCTAATTAAATAATTGAACATAAGTGACTAATATGGATTACAGACATTTTCCAGCATCCAAATAAAGCTTTGTCAGGATGTTTCTTTAATCTTGTCATGAACGCTCAAAAGCATTCTTACATTTTCCCTAACAAAAAAGTCTGCAACCACTCCAGCTGAGCAACTATCTGGTCTTCCACTGTCTGTCTCAGGGGCTTCCTATCATTTCCAACAGTAAATAAAACTCTTCCTTAGAAGCCCACCTGACCTTGCAATATTGCTTTCAAATACCAATAAATTGTCATATCAGTTTGCATTTGATTTATCGATCTCTTAGAATATTAATAGGTAATCAATACTAATCCAGTTTCATCAGTGGATTCTTGTAAAACAGCTGTGGATGGCTTCTCAAACAGAAAAGTATTTAGTTACTAATAAATATGACTTTTACAAAAACTTCCAGATTACCAACACATAATCTCAGGTAACTCATAAATGCAAAAACAAATATATGCATTTGCTGTAAAACAATGTATGTGGTACATGGGTTTATCAGTGTCATATTATATGTACATGCAATGCATTGCGTAAGCACATGGATATTTGATTCGTTTGATTGTTGTGGATTAAAATTAAATAGAGGATTAAAACTGTAATGTCAAATGAATGAAAGCATGAATCACGTGTTTCCCTTGGCGAACTAGAAACGCACATGCGGCAAGCTCTGCGATTGGCGGTCAGCGCAAACGCGCACGGGAACTGACAGCGGGGAGCGCGTGAACTTAACACTGGAACAGAAACGGCCTCCACCTGCACGCGAGCATGACAAACTTGAGCGCGCAGATATTCGCCGCGCTCTTTCCATAAACTTCTCTACGTCCCAAATGTCCGCGCTCCCACACATGTAATGAGTGCCTTGGAAAAATGTCAATATCCACAATGTGGGTCAAAGCTTAATTAAATTGAGTCCGCTGTTTTTCTAACCAGTCTATATGAGTCACGTTTTCCAGTACTTATCTGCTAATATTCAGATTTTGGACAGGTTTCCTGTTCTTGTGTTATTTTCCCACTCTGTGATTGACAGGATAAGAAATACAATCCCATGGCACATCATACTGATGTGGACAGATGAATGCCAAAATAAACTGCCATATATCCGGCAATGCACGTCAATCAAATCCAACGAACACGTTCATTTTCTCTAATAGAAGCAAACAGCCTCTGTGAGTCAGATAAGAGTTTAACGCAGGGTTTAATGTGCCTAGACAATCTCACAACTTCACAAGATGACAGAGCAAAAGAGAGGGAAGACCCAAAGCAGAGCTGCTGACAGGTACACAGACATGGAGTCCCCAAAATAATTCCTTTAACCCGTTCAGAACTGATTTGTTTGCCAGGGACGCACAATAAAATATTTACTGATAGAAAGATACACGTTTAGGATTATTTTAACAGATATTTCTAATGTCCATTACAATTGAATTTCAACAATAGCAACTTACAGATGATTATATAGATTTTCTTGTCCATTATTTCAAGATGTATTTTAAATATGCATTAAGTTAATCCACAATCTTTGTATTTTGCATCTCATCTGGTATTCAATTATTGGTTCTGAATGGTAAAAACAAAGTAAAAAAAGATTTAAAAAAAACTGTGTACACAAGCATGCACATAGGGAGAATCACTAGACTGGAGCAACCAGTTTGGGGTCCCTCGCTTAAGGGTTCAATGACGATGACCCTTGGATTGCAGGTTGTGGGGTTCACGCCTGCAACATTTTACTGACTAGCTCAAGTAATTTTTTTTATACCACTGTGCCACACCACCTACAACTTTGACAGCTTACCAAGATTAAATACTGTAGAAGTTTTGATAAGGCATGAAGAACTGTTGCTAAAATCGCCCACTGTTGTTGCTGTTACAAAAAATGGTTTTGAAAACAAAATATACAATAACCTTTGCCAAACATGATCTGAATGTCTTTCAAATGTGATGTAGATTTGGCAAAATGTGTAGTAAGATTAAAACTGAAATCATATCTTATTGTTTTGCAATAGTACACTGTATATCTTCTGTTACAAGGGACACCAGACTCTATCATTTATGATATTATTACTTATATTAGCTACCAATTCTCAGGTTCATTTTAAAACAAAAGGAGATTGACAGTTGATGTCCATAAAACATTATGTCTAATGGCCATATTACATTTTAAAGTCATAGTATTATTAAGATGTGTTTACAAGTCATTCAATAACTAGAAGTTAAGCACATGTCATTAATTAGTACTATTAATTACTTTGTATTTATTATTACTTTGCAACATTAACACTTAAATATAGAATCAACTAAACCATAACGTTTAATTTGTTAAACAAGCTTTTATTTTCTAGTTGTGAGCGCTGGTATTCCTGTTCATTATAATGGTACTTTTGCAAACAGTCGTGCGTAAAAACACGCACACGTTTGGAGTTCAAAGTGCAATTTGGCTGCATTTAAAACAAATTCTCCAGTATATTAGCGTTAAGGAAACATTGGTGTACAGATTTCGACACAACACCTTCGATGCGATTGCATGGAAACATGAAACGTGTGTGTATATCAGAGATGCGTGCGCGCTCTCCTTTCTGATTCCTGACTGTCTGTGTTGTTTGTTGTATCCTCTTGTCTTCATGCTTCAAACGCAAATTTTCAGCAGTTACTGTCAAAATAACACGCGTGCCAAACCTGTGCAAGCTCGTGCGTTCAACTCACCTGCGTTTCGAAGTTTCTTGTTTCTGTAGACGGAGAAAATCACCAGCAGGTTTCCTAAAATATCCACCACTATAGTGAATATGAGGAAACACCCGAGAGTAGTAGTGACCCAGGGCGGCCGGTGTAGTGCTTGCTCGCTAGGGTCCAGTGCAGAGCTGTTCAGAGAACTCCCATTCATAAACATTGTATATCTTCATGAAACTTTTCTCAATCAACAAAATAAACCGTGCAATTCAGGTTGCCCGCGTCTCTCCGGTTGGATGTCATCTCTTCGTGTGGTTTGGATAAGTTGCACGCCCCGGACAACTTTCCTTGGTTCTCTCGTCGGGGCTTTCGTGTGTCGGGGTCTGCACTTTTATGGCTATGTGTGCACCCATCACAATGTTGGTACATGACATCCACGGGCAACTTCAAAGCTCCTGTGAACATGTGATTAAATGCAGCGTTGTGTGTGTTGCCACCCTGTGGTCGTCATCGGTAATGTTGCCTTCATTCACCCATTCCATCTCTACGAGCCACTTTTCATCCCCTCATTCATTATTATTTACATGACCTAAAAGAAGCTTTATTCAGTTTCCATCGCTCCATTTAGGAAAATGTAGGATCCGTGATATAGACTGATTTTAACTACTTAAATAATAGCAATAATAATAATCATCATTACAATAATAATAATAACAAAATTAGTTCCCTCTAATTTGATTGGCTAAACAAAGTCAGTTCGTAAATTCGTAAATAAACCAGTTTCGTAGCTATTTTAACTGCGCCAGCATATACGTATTAATTTAAAGTTGGAGTATGCAGTTTCTGCACAACTACAAAAAATGAAGCATGTTTTCAAAACGCTATTTTCCCGCGTCACGGTTCCAACATCACAAACACAGCTCTTACAGGTCTATTAAAGTGAAGGCATGTCTCTACACGTGAATCCAGGGTAAATGTCCAACATATTAGAAGTCATTTTTAACTTTAAGTTTAGTTTACCTGTTGAGAAGAAACTCCACAAGTTCGTCGTATCAATTGAAACCCAAACATTCCATCAAATTCCTCAAAAACACTGCCAATGTTGTCAGTGTGCCAACTGCTTTGTTTTACCCCATTCTCTGTATTTTGGCAGGGCTTCGAATTTTGGCTTGCACTTTTGTAATGGCATTTGAAATTAGCTAGTGCCTGTCTACTTTTTCTGTGGCGCATTGCTCCGGAAGTATTTTTCCTATTCATTTTTCACATAGGGCTTTTTAAAAAGTCTTTGTTATAAGCCATAAACAAAACCAACCAGCTATGAGGAGAAACAAAATCATTACAAAATTAAATAAGTAAATAAATAAATCTGACAAAACAGCAAAGGTACAAGACTATTTAAGGATTATTTCACATCCAGAATAAAAAAAGTCAAAAAGAAATTAAGGTTTCAGTGGTTTGAAGGTCCAAATTGCAGTTTTAATGCAGCTTCAAAGGACTCTACACAAGCCCAGCCGAGGAATAAGAGTCTTATCTAGTTAGCCACTGGTTATTTTCTAAAAAAAAATAAAATTTGTATACTTTTTAACCACAAATGAAAAACTGATGAAAAACTAACTTAATATTATTTATTAATATTTATATTGATTTTATTTATTTTAAATGTATTCTAAAGTGTACATCTTTATAGCATTTGTTGTTCAGCAGAGGATTCTATGACGGCACTCATACAGTCTCATCCGCTTTTGTGACTGTAACCTAAATACTCAAAACGTCTTAAGTAGAATGTGCTGTCTCCTTGCCTTAAGTACAAAAACTTGAGCTTGTGATGTCCCATCAGCACTCTACCCCCAATAGAACTCAGATGTATCCACTGTTCAAGCAGCCTGTCAGCCTCCAGCCATTACGATGCAATTTTAATGTAGCGCTGCGCTGCTAATGGCTCCAGTCGTGAAAGCAGTTAATTACGGTGTCTCTCTCTCACTCTGTCTCTCCTCCAACTGTCAGGTGGTCTAAAGGGAGACTTAACTGTGAATGATTTGTACATTTACAATGAATGGACTATGCATTAAACTCATGCAAAATTATTTGCTTCAGTTTTGTGTATGAGACATTCCCGAGGAGGGAAAGTGAAGGTGAGGGGAAATGAGAGATGAAATGCCGTTGGCCATTTACGGCTGCAAACATCTGTCTCACTGTAATTTAAAATTGTTTGATTGAATGCTTCTGAATACAGCAAGTTTAAAAAAATATTCTTATTAATTAGTGTGAAAATGATTTATAATAATATTTACTAAAATGACAACTGTCCCTTAGCTCTGACATCATTTCCACTACAGCCAAAATTTTGTCATAAAAGTCCACAGGATCTTAGCATCTTAACTTTTATTATTTCTTTATATAGTTGTGAGTTTTTTGTAAAAGAGCAATATTTTGATAACTCTAATTTTGTTCCTGTGAATATACGTCTTATTTTAATCTCAAAAACACCATGTGGGAGACAGCAAGACTACTCTAAAGCCTTCATCCACCTGCCACAGCCACAGGACACCATCACCCATTTGTGTGTGTGTGTGTGTGTGTGTGGCTCCAGGAGGAACACATGAGAGTCATAAATCAGAACCACATTAATAAATAATGATGTACCTTATGCTCAAAACCACAAGACAATAAAATAATCAGATTTTGGCTTCACTCTAGATTAACCATGAGCTTCAGATTCACAAGTGCAAACATGTGAGCTAGTGTTCTTATCAGTTATCAGAAGCTGCTGTTGTTGACCTTTCTTTGACCTCTAATTTAGTACTGATTATTGTAGCACAGTCAATTTTGCCATCTGCTGGTGAATGACTGGCATAAGAATGCTAACACATTTAGGACAGCACTAACTTACTACCAAGACAAACAATGTGTTATATGTGTTATACAATACATCAAATCAAGATAAGATTAAAAGGCATTATTTACATAAATACATTTTGCCAGGTAATAAAATATTAAAAGAGAATGTGGATGTTTCTTTTTTTCAGATAGCTGTTTCCCGCTATGCTTCAAATTTTCATCTGGTCTCAATAAATATGATCCAATTGCGCCCTCTGCTGCTTGTCACATGATGGTGCATCTGCTTTTTTACTTACCGGTGCACACACCTGAGGCTGCTAGGTGTTTTAGAAAAAGATTTGTTCAGGAAAGAAATGTATCCACCTTTTCCCGAGTAACCGATAAGCGCCCGCCGCAAACTTCCGTTTGTTTGCTCTCCTCTCCATGGAAATGTTAAAACGGGGTAAAAATAAATAAATAAATAATTAAACTGAAACTTTTTCAGTGTAACTAAATGTAAAAATGTGCGTAGAGTTACCTGCTGTGTTGCTGCTGGCTGCCACAGTAAATTACTTGTTTTGTGTACCAACAAATTTGTCCCTGTCCAACGCATGCCTTGCATAAACAATGACAAAAGAAAACAAGCTTGGCTTGTAGCGCTTAAGTTAAAATACTGTTTGTAAAATAATAAAATAACGTGTATTTTTATCATTTTGTTGACAAAATCCAGCGAACTTCGCCCCTATCGAGAGCTGTAACGTTGTGATCTCATGTTTTCAATGCAGCTAACCTCGCGTGGCTTCATCTCGTCCCACTTATTAAACCATGACAGGTGAGTTACTGGTAAAAGAGGTAGTTTACACACCGTAAAGTGATGAAACTATGGCTCCATGTGCTTTATAAAAACATTTTCATGTGATCAACGTTATATTATAAGCTCCGAAAATACGTTAATTTGACTAGAACACCAGAGACCGGACTTCCGGGCGTGAATGGGTGCCATGACCAGTCCAAACAGCTGATAAAAACATCACAATAATCCACAAGTTGTCCACACTACTCCAGTCTATCATTTGACATATTTGTGAAAAGCTTTGGTTTGTAAGAAACAAATCCATAAAGACATTTTAACTTTAATATCAATACTTGATCTGTTTTCTCTAAAGAAAGCAATATTATGAATAGTCAATGGAACTGGACACTTTATTCCAAAAATGGATAGAGGATTCTAGGTTTGAAGTGAAACATCTTCATGACGGATTTGTTTATTATAAACACGCAGCTTTTAATTGATGCTTTGGAGTCGTGTAGATTACTTATGGATTTTTCTGATGCTGTTTAAAAATGTATTTACATTTAGTATGCTATTTAACAGTACACAATTTCAGATGTGATGAAAATGTTTATGACATCTCATATACGTGACAAAAAAGAAACAGCACGAGAATCTAATTGCACACTGTAATTTTTCATATTCAAGATGTTGACTCTACACTTAAAATGGATTTTGCATTGCCATAATTGGAATATCATTCTTGCAGTACAAAATTGCTGACTGGTCATCTATATAAAAAAAAATGCTTGAGCCCAGTAAAGAGTCACAGAAGACATCAACAGCCCATTCTTACCTTGTGATTCTGAACTCTTTAGCATCTTCACTGCCTACACAAACACATGAACAATGTTGGAATGGTGGATGTGCTTCCACGAAGCTCTACATAATATTATGCAGGTCACATCTCACATATACAGTTGGAAGAAGAACTGAATTTACCTGGATTTTTAATCATAGAATTCTTTATCATGACTTCAAGAAAGTGATTTAACTGTGACGCTCCTGAATGTTAGACACAGTTTCAAAGGTTTCACATACATTTTTCCATCAGCTATATATGTCTTAGAGAGACCTATGGAGAATGCCAATAAATTAAGTCCGCAGACATCTAAGAAGAGTCACAGACATGCCTTTGAAGTATTTTTCATGTACATTCACCATATTTCTGTAGAGATCTCTGAGCTTCTGCTGGATGGGGGGAAAAATCAGTTAATGAGAGTCGGTTCCTGTGAAGTCATTCAAACTCACATCATACAAAAAAGTAGTGTTGAGGTACAGTGTATCGACACTGCAGTCGTTTGAAGCAGTGCAGCATTAAATCAGACAGCAGTGTTGAATGGGCAGAGTTTCACCGAAATAATCTTTCAAGACTGACTTTAGATTAGTGCTTTATGCTCTTGTTTATCAGACTGTTTTATGGACAATATCAGCTTAATCTATAGTGATAATCTTTATGATCATTTTCTTATGATGAAGTCATAGTTGTTGCGTCTATAGGGGGATATGCTTTGATGGGCATTTGGATGTGTGGAGTTAGGAACTGCCATCGTAGGTCTGTGAGACAGCAAGTAGACAGTAAGATAGATAGGCCGTACTGCTATTCCTAAACAGTAGAGGGCATTATGGATTGACAGTCAATACCTTAACCTAAAATAACCCAGTTTACAGTCACACATAGGTTTTGGTATATGCTTATGTAAAATAGTTGAAGTCACTGTTATTGCATTGAAATGCTGAAATTGTCTTCTGTGGCAGCACAACAGCTGAATTTTACTTTTTAGTAAAAAATCATCCAGTGCTGTAATTACAGCTGTAGCCATTTGCCCTGCAGAACACAATGAATTATGTGAGGTTTCAACTACTTGACCCCAGTCGTGCCTTTAGCCAACACACTAGCCAGGTTTTCTTTGGCCAGAATGCTGCTGGGATAACTGGGCCCCCATCATCCTCCATTGATGGATTGACCGCAGCCTTGCAGAAGCTGAATTTAGAAAAGAGATTCAAGGATTAGGAGCAGCAAAACAGCTCAAGGCAGACAACCAAAGACCTCCTTTTTGCAGCTTATCAGAAGGAGAATAAAATGTAAGTAGATGTTTCATATTCTCCTTCATTAAAAATCTAACTGTTCAAAAATGTTGACTGGTACTGCATATATTTCCCCTATTTCGTTTACAATGAATCAATTATTAATAAAACATTGAAGCACAATGCTCATTTTCTTTCAATCTATTTGGCAGATGTTCTTTTCTAGAACATTGTACTGAAAGAGTTTTTATTCTCCTGTTGTCCTGCACCCCAACAACACATGGCTGTGGCCTGTCAGACAGCCAGACTGATCAGTAGCAGTCAATTCAGAGTCCTCAGACTTGTAGCAGACAGGAGGTGAGAACCTCCCTCAGTATTACCACTGAGAACCTTTTCATTAACTGTATTCATGGATATTCCACAGTATTTCACTGGGGATTTGTGACAGGAGGTGAACAATAGATTCTCCTGTAGGCCATTAGCAACATTAATATTTGTCTTTGTGTGTGAACTCTAGCACTGCAGTCTAAGTGCTGCAGGCAGGGACAGTTTATTCTCTCCGCGGGACTAAAAATGTGAGGTTGGTAGATAAGAACACTTACTGTGGTGATGTATTGTGAAGACGACTGAATGACAATGTCTGGCACTACATCCGTTTGGAGCATTTACTCACACTTGAGTCATCCAAGATGTAGATGAGTTTGTTTCCTCATCAGAACAGATCTAGAGAAATTCAGCATTACATCACTTACCAATTGATCATATGCACGGATTACTTCCTTGTTTTAGACAAGCCAGCTCAGTCATTTTCGGTCAACTGTACTGTGGCGTAATAGGAGTGTTCTTTGCTCGTTTTCTCTACATAATCCATTCATAATTCAAAGAAAGTGTTTGTTTGTCTAAGAGGATCATACCATTTCAAGAATGACAAACGCAAGTGTAAAAAATTATGTAAGTAAATCTGCTAAATATGCGAGAGTTATTTGATATAACTGACAATAATAACATCTGACAAGCCGATGTCAAAAATAGAGCTTAGTCTTAAAGGATTCAGACTACATTCAGAGTTACAAAATTACAGCAGTAACAAGTTTGTGTTGGATGAATATAGTCTATTTCGTAGCTTTTACAGTTCAAGATAAAACTGTTGTTAAATGTATGTAAAAAGATGTAGTTATTAAATTAAATCTAACATATTTCAAATTCATATTGATTCATATTCAATGCATTATTTAATTCATAATATTTAACTTATTTAAATTTGTAGTGAACTATATATAAGTGTTTAAGTAATTCACCCTTATAGGCTGTTTGTCTGAGCTTATTATTTATTTAGAGTTTATTTATTTACTGTGGAGTTGAAAAATAATAAAGGCTTCAAAATATTACAAAATTTTAAAAATGTGTTCATGACTATGAAGGCAAGTTATTATTAATCAAGACTACTATTAAGATGTCCATTAAGAAAAGCATATCTAGCTTGCTAACGTTAGATTAAATAGTTACGACAGTGTTTAGCTGTCAGCATTTAAATGCTGACAGCTAAACACTGTGTCTATGCTCTCCTGGGATTACCAGGCTCAGAATTTAAATTATATGTTTGTAAATAATATGAAGCTGAATGTTTCATATTATCATTATTTACCATGTTGAAATTATTACTTTTCTCAGTTTCTGATAAGAACCAGGCAGAAGAGCAGTCTGAAGAGTCTCCACCTATATAAAATGAGCTACACCGGAAATTTACGAGCTGGCTTATAATTATGCGGAAGTTCTAAAGAACGCTCCGTGGATATGGTCAGTTGATCCTCTGCATTGAATAGTGCCATCAAAAAGAGATTTCAAACAGCTGATAAAAAACGTAAGTAATACACACAATTCTAGTCCGTGAATTAATGTGTGTGGCGCAGAAAAAGCGTGTTTGAAATAAATCCACCATTAAGGTGTTTTAACTTAAAACCGTCGCTTCTAGCCAAAATACCATTCGTTATGCTGCCATAATAGGCCTACCATTCGATGATTTGCTTCCTCCAGTGAAAAGTCCATCCCAATCTTTGTCCTCTCACGTCAAAATATAACAACATGTTTGTTTAGAACTGTTTTAGACTCTTTCGTTTGTAAACGATACATTTCTCTCCTGGTTCAAATGAGGCAACTTTTTCACCGGAGAAAGCAATAATATCGACAAAAAGTCTCGTCATAAGCAAAAAAAGTTATTGATGGATACTCAGTAATACTCAGCCCTCTGTGCTTCTTGTGTTTCTCAAAACATACTACTGTACAAATAAACCAATTATGATCCCATCAGGATTAAGTTCTTTTAAGATTTTCTATATTCTGGCGATGAAAAATAATGTCCTGTCCACAGACCTCAAGGGGGCAGTACAATACCCTGTGAAATTTCAAATGTATACATTTGACTGTGTACTGTGTATAATGTGTGTAAATTTTAATAAGACAGACACATAACCCAATTACATCAGTATGATATTACACTGCTTCAGCTGTCTCTTAACTTGTAATATGTGTCACTATACCTGCTTTACATCTATATTAAAAAAGAAAAAAGCCTGAGTGTCTAAAAAAGAAATATGACAAGGTCCCAGACCCGGATGCAAGCTTTTTCTTCCATTCCTCTCTTTCATCCAGGTACTTTCAATTTCGTTTATCTGCCTAATAAGAACAAGAAAAATAAATAATATGATGGAAAATTAAGACTACCTCTTATAAAATTAATTACCTCTGTTTGTAAAAAAAATTTTTGTATGTGATGTTTTAGAATTTGATATAGCTGCTTTTATTTTTATATTTTCAGTTTTCATTTAGCTTTATTTCAGTTTTAGATGTATTAACTTAGTAGTGGCATTGTGGCAACTAAGATTGATATTTTTTATCATTTTTAATGACATGCTAATATATATATTTTATTTCAGCTTTGTTTCAGTTAAAAATAATATTTTAGTTAACAAAATCAGCACTAAAGTTTGGAGCAATATGAGGAATTTATTATTTTTGGTGAACTATCTCTTTAAGACTTCTTAAAATAAAACGACTGCACTGAGGGGAATGAGGGATGAATGAATCATTAATGAAGCGGGATCACTGACCCAGAGTTCATCTCATCCTTAACTCTTTTCTTCTACTGGTCACAGAGTGATACATGAGGGGATGACCTCTGGAACAGCATGGTCAGATGTTTGTCAGGCCCAGTAGTGCGTCTGCCCACCTCTTCCTGTCAGGCCTGATTTAGTTCTTGTGCACCTGAATCACAGTGATAACTAATGGGCCGTTGAGCCACTGACCCAGAAGGCCTGCCGCTGGCATACACTGTGTTCATGCGCAATACTAAAGCACAAACACAAGCCAAAAGCCATTCTTTTACAGTTTAATAACCAAAAATATTCATAAATCAAACAATACACTGTGAAATGTACTGCATAAGAAAAACAATTGCATGGACAGCAATTCATATTACAATAAAAAAAATTGCATGCCTCCCATCATCATACAGATAGCAAGCTCTGCAGGAGTGAGAGATGCATCCATAATCAAACTACAACATATACATAACAATATGCAACAATATGCATAACATTTAAGAGAGATTCCTCCTGAGATTACTCTTTTCACTGACACAGATTCCAGTATTTATAAAAAAAGATGAAAAAATAAACACAGAACAGTAGTGTATTCAGTAATAATGTTGCACAATTAGAGGTAATGCAGCATCATCAATGTATAAATAGTCTGAGCATATATACTGTATGACATTGTGCGTGTTGCCAGATGTAATTACAATTAAATCAAAGGAATTTGTTTACAATGGAATTAAATGGGATCATTTTTACAAACTGTTTACATTTTTTTTAATAAGATTCAATTTGATACTGTATAGAGTAAATATGTGCTGTACTGTACACTGTACATTTTCACATGTGATAATTTTTTCTTACTGTAGTACCTTATGATATACATTCCCAATATACTGTACACTACCAGTCAGAATGTTTTTTTAAAGAAGTCTCTTCTGCTCACAAAGCCTGCGGTTATTTAATCCAAAGTACAACAAAAATAGTAAACAGTATTTTGAAATATTTTAACAATTTAAAATACCTGTTGTCTATTTGAATATATTTTAAAATGTAATTTATTCCTGTGATTTCAAAGCTGAATTTTTAGCATCATTACACCAGTTACATGATTCTTTCAGAAATTCTGATTTGCCACTCAAAAACATTTATTATTGTGTTGAAAACAGCTGAGTAGAACTTATCTGAAACAGAATTTTTTGTAACATTATAAATGTCTTTTTCGTCACTTTTTTTTGACACTGAAGACTGGAGTAATGATGCTGAAAATGTAGCTTTGATCACAGGAATAAATTACATTTTAAAATATATTCAAATAGAAAAGAGTTATTTTAAACATTAAAAAATATTTCAAAATTGTACTCTTTTTGCTGAACTTTGGATCAAATAAATGCAGGCTTGGTGAGCAGAAGAGGCTTCTTTAAAAAACATTAAAAATCGTACTGTTCAAAAATTTTTGACTGGTAGTGTATAAGGTATCCAAAACAAATGAAGCAAATCTTTGATTAGCCAATGTAAAATCTGCTCTGGTGACTGGGTTATTCTGAAATATATTCAACATTTAAAAAAAAAATACTAAACCTCAGGCTCCGCTTTAGTTGAATATGGTCCAAGATGATGTTTAATATATGGAAACTTGTCAAAACAGAACACATATAAGACTATGACACTAGACACGTTAGATGTGCAATAATATATAAATAACACTGACCAACATGATGTTTAAAGATGTAACATATAACTGTTTGTAATTTTGATGGTCCCTCGCAAACCAAACCAATATAATTTAAAAATCGTTCATCACATAAATCTCATAGCTGCACAACTATGACAAAATGATGTACAGACACTACAGCACAATGGTAACATAAAATTAATAACAGTATGATAACAAAACAAGATTTTACAGCAATAACGGTTTTACAGTTTCTGATATCGACTGACTGAAGAGAATCTAGTGTGAATATTCTATTGTAAACGGTATGTCGTACTCTCTTGTATATATATTTTCTACTTTTAATAGCTCTGATCTAAATTGTTCCATCATTTCTTTGTTTCCTTTCATATGCTAATCTGTACACTTCTTTTTCTTCATTTAAAACAGCGAAATGGATCTTGGGATTTAGAAAACTAGATCAAAATACCAAAAATGTTTTCTCTGACTTCTCAAGCTATACTTTGTACTCAGTATGGGGTTTAAGAGCGTGCCACAAAAACACACACACGCACACACACAAATATAAACACAAAAACATGACACTTTTTACCAAGACAACCACAGAAATGCACAGGTAGATGTACACACACAACTGACTGAAAAAAGGAGAGAAAAAATTAGACTTGTAAACAGAAACTCTGAACCCTAAACAGAAAAAGACACCCTGAGTGGAAAACAGACAGTTGTGCAAAATGAACAAGTGCACTAAAGTGATCCAAAGAGTTGCTTTTAAATTCTCTACTGATTCTGCATCTAACAGCACAAAAAATAAATAAAATCAAATAAAAAAATCTCACCATCAAAGCAAATGCTGTGGGTATACTGCAAAAATAAAATAACTTCAATCAATATTTTTTTTGTTCAGTTGGGTTTATAACATCCACTGAACAAGATAAATGTACTTGGGAAGAAAAATAGGGAATATGTTTGTGTTTATTTTTCTAAACCCACTGGCAAATTGTTTTTCATTGTTTATTGCAGAAATCTCACTGAATTAGGCTAGAGTTATGCTTAAAACTAACTGCCAATGGCTTAAGAACTATAATTTCAGATACATTTTCTGACTTTTTGATGTACTGCCAAATTCCACAAAATCTTTTCTGATGAAGAGAGAGACTCATCTACATCTTGGATGGTCTGATAGGGAGTACATTTTCAGCAAATGTATTCCTTTAATTTCTTAAACTATTTTGCTTCTCAAATAAGTTAATTTTGTACGAATGTTTAAATATTTGTACTGAAAAACAGTAACAAAAAACTACTTAAAGCCCTATTCGGACAGGACTAGTTTTAAAGTGGGTGTTAGAGAAATTTGTGTTTCACAGACAAACTTTACAATTTTAATCCCATCTGAATCTGTCACGTCTGTGTTTGTCTCACACAACCTCTGTAATAATTCCAGAGCAAATTACCTACTGTTTTTCGGCAAACTCATTGATCGGGGTTGCCAGGTCTGCTAATCAAAACTAGCCCAATCATGTTTTTTTTTCTGCGGTTTTCCCCTGTCAGTGGTCCCTGTCCGGTCTGTCCAAATCACTTTCCAAAGCAGCGCACTTCAAAAACAATCTGTAGGAACAGTGTAAAGGTATCCCAATTTCAGGTAAGACCCTGGACTTGGCAACCCTGTCAGTGATGCTCTGAGAAAACTAATTCAAATGTGAAAGTTCGAATGCGACTGTCTGTGTTTGCCGGCAATATTTTTTTCCCACAGCGCGTGTGTTTTGGCCAACTCAAACTATCGCAGATGCTCTTACCACATACATTTTTGATGTGTTTGCCTCCTAGCAAAGAAATAATAAAATGAAGAGCCAGATCACATAAACAGCTGACTGGCTACTACTATACAAATGGTAAATCAATCCGAATGACGACACGCAATGCACGCATACAGAGCACGTGATCTCTGCAATGCCCAGTTGTACACTGTAAAAAGTTTTTACTAGTTTCAACTTCAAAACGTACGTTTAGCAGCTGCCTTAAATCAACTTAAAAGTACAAGTCATTTCAACTCACAAGTTGAATCAATTTAAAAGTACAAGTCATTTTAATTCATTTTATTGTGATAAGTTAAAATGACTCGAAGTTTTAAGTTGATTTAACTTAAAATTTTAAGGCAGCTGCTGAACTTAAGTTTTGAAGTTGAAACTGGTGAATACTTTTTACATTGTACAAAACAGACCCTCCCACCTCTGTCATAAACACGAAGATGTTAGTCCCGTCCAAATTGGTGCATGAAAATTGCACATGTCGGGTGATAAGAATCGAAACTCAAATGTAGTTTAAAAAAAAAACTAGTCCCGTCCGAATAGGGTTTAAAAGAATGATTTGGCAGTGCACATGAAGGATAGGAAGATTCTAAAAATCATTAATTTTCTGAAATAATATCCCAAACCTGCACATTAAAAAGTTTCTCCAATTTGAATGTTAATGTCTCATCCTGCTGAACTTGATATTTGTGTATTATATAATTTCCACATATCTGCGGTTCATTGAAAGAGAGATTGAATTTGGGATGTAAATCTAAATCGTGGTTAATCTGGTCTTTTGCCTTTGTTCTGCTCCCCAGCAGAATTTATTTCCATTAAATGGACAGTGACCCAGAATCCAGCTGTTATTGTGGAGATGAATCACTGTGCAAAAATAGAAATACTATAAATAAAACATTGTGTAAGCCATGAGGAAAAACCCCACAATAACAATTATTTACAATGATCTTCTTTAATCTTTCGCTAAAGCTTTCCTTTGCTCAGCAGGGGAAGAGGATCTCAGTTCGTGTGGTTAACTTCCTCCACTGAGTACTGAGATGTGTTTCTAAATTCAAAAAATAGACAGAATGATTCAGAGTTCTGAATATGCATTAGACCTTGTTATGATGTTCTTTCTCTGAGCTTGAAGCGAGCTGGGGAATAAGGGCACGGTATAATGAAGGATTGTGTTACTCCCTTGTAGGTATAATTACAATATTCACATGCAATATTGCTGATTTGCTCTGACTGTGTTTAGGCAGGTAAATTAAATATAAACCGAAGACGTGTGCAAATACGGCGGGCTCATAATGTCGAAGTGAATTCCACTCTGAGTATCTTGTCTTCCTACCCAATTCTGGTTCTTCAATCCATAGCTTCTACCCACGTTCCTCTCTCTTGTTTTCTCCTCATACTCTCTATTATATTTGCCTGTCTAATATAGACAAATTTGCTCGACTGTAGCAGAAGCTGCTCATTGATCAGTACCGTTTGATCAAATCTTAAAATCTCTCTTTTCTACTACAGGCCTTTTGTTCTGATCTTGCTGTTTTCTAAAAATGATACTAATGGTTGATTTTAAAATAGACGGAAGGAAATATACACACATACACACTTTTCTAGCAATCTTTTTCCCTAGAGATACTTTACTGCACTCTAGCTATTCTTAGACGACAGGCCATTTCTACAGAGAAAATTAGGCTGTGCACATTATAGTTAGTTTTAATTGACTCTGAGTATGTATTTTGAATAATTTCCACTTTGTTTCTTCACTGTGATGTATTATTATAGTTGTAAATTTGGGTGATGCAAACAAGCTACCAAAGTAATACTATCTAGGTGTAATAATTAGTTGTAAATAAATAAATGCATGTATATACATACATTGATACAGTACACAGTACCGTTCAAAATTTTGGGTTTAGCGAGATTTCTGAGATGTTTTTAAGAGAAGTCTTTAGGGCTCAACACTATGGAAGCCCGTTTCCGCCACTAAAAAAAAAAAAAAAAAAAAAGTTATTGCAACATTTTATCTCACAATTCTGACTTTTTAGGATTGCATGATACAAACTCGCAATTGCGAGTTATAAATTAAATTCAGAATAGCAAGATACAAACTTGCGATTCTGATTTTATGTTCTTAGAATTGCATGATATAAACACAATTGCGAGAAATAAGTCAGAATTGCAAGATAAATACTCACAATTCAGAACTTTTTTCTCAAAAAAGCGAGTTTGTATCTCGCAATTCTGACTTTTTTTCACTCACTATTCTGAATTTTTAAGCAATTCTTCCTTTTTTTAGAACTGTGATAGAGTTATAAAGTCAGAATTGTGAGATAAAAACTTTTCCTGCAATTGTGTTTTCATCGCATTATTCTGACTTTTTTTATGCAATTATGACTATGAATTGTGAGATATAAACTCGCAATTGCGAGTTAGAAAGTCAGAATTGCGAGATAAAAATGAATAATTCTTCAGAATTGCGTGATATAAATTCACAACTGTGAGAAATATAATTTTTTTTCTCATAAAACTCACAATTCTGACATTTTTCTAGCAATTGAGAGTTTATATTTTACTATTCTGATTTTTCCATGCAATTCTTTTTCTCAGAATTGTGATCTAAACTCACAATTGCAAGTTATAAAGTATGAATTATGAGATAAGAACTAGCAATTTAGATTTTTTTCTCACAAAAGCAACTTTGTATCTCACAATTCTTTTTTCTTGCAGTTGTGCGTTTTTATCTCGTTATTCTGACTTTTTTCACATAATTATGACTTTTTTCTCAGAATTGTAAGATATAAACTCGCAATTGCGAGTTAGAAAGTCAGAATTGCAAGATATAAATGAACAATTCTGACTTTTTTTCCTCAGAATTGTGTGATATAAACTCACAACTGCGAGAAATAAAGTTGGCATTGCGAGATAAAAATTCAGAATTCTTACTTTTTTCCACTCACAAAAGCAAGTTTGTTTCTCACAATTGTGAGTTTATATCTTATTAGTTATAAAGTCATAATTGCATGATATAAACTTATAATTGCAAGAAATAAAGTCAGAATTGCAAAATAAAAAAAACCTTTTTTCCTCACAATTGCAAGTTTTTTTTCACACAATTCAAAATTGTAAGATATAAACTTGCATTTGGGATAAAAAAAAATACTGATTTATTCTCAGAATTGCGAGTTTATATCTCACAAATTCGACTTCATAACTCATTCAAAATTTATATTGTTGGGCTCTGCAATCTGAGGGAGCAGAAACATGGAGGGGTATATAGATAGATGAATGGATGGACATGGACATGGACAATAAATCAAATAAACCCTGGTCATTAGAGACAGACAAGAGGATGTCTCACTTTTGATGTGCACAGCCATAAAATAAACTGCTCTTAATAGATAAATACATACTAGAAGGCATAAAGGAAGACCACAGTTGAGTATTCAGCTGCATGTCAGTAATGTGATTTTCTCTGCTCTGGTCAGCAGATGCTCAGATCTGTCTGGAAACACTACAACAGGAGCACTGGAGGCTTGTACTGTATGACGGTCACCATGGAGATGATTGACAGCAGGAGGAATTTCAAAGCTTCACTGCAACCACACAAGCCCCAGCTCGACCTAAACACAACGGCGCCACCTAAAACAAACAACAAATCCCAATTAGAGAGAACGCATACGATTTCACAAACGGCAGTGCATTTATGGGATTGATGTTCTCAATGATGAATCAATTTCTCTCTGTCAACACACACACTGCGTTATTGCTCTCTCTCCCACTCACACACACAAACATACGTCGTTACCCACACACATCCCGAGGCTTGTTTTATACAAATGAAACAATATGAACTCTCAGCATGTGGGCGAAGGAAACGTCGCCTAAAAACGTAACGAGAAATGAAGCCCAGGAGAAATCAGCCGGTTGCTATAGCGAGGTAATAACAGACGCTGTGATGCAAAGAAGAGCTGTCCTTCTGTCAAAATGATGGAGGCACTGCATTTACATAATGAACAAACAGCACTGTAAACAAACAGCGTCAGGAGGAACCAGGCAGAATCGCACCGTAACAGAAAACGGAGCTGTTACTTGCAAGTGAGACTTGAAGAGGGAAGCAGATCATAGAAGAAAATCAGGCAGACAGACATACACAAACTGTATGTGTTTACCTGTGTCCACTCATTGGTTTGGGGGTCGTAGGCTTCCACGGTGTTCAGATACACCTGACCATCATAACCGCCAACAGCATAAAGACGGTCTCCCAGGAGACACACCCCTACAGCGTCTCTGCTGAGGCTCATGGGAGCTACTGCTGTCCACATGTCTGTCTTTGGGTCGTACCTGAAAGAAGGGGTAAAGCAGAGTAATTAGATTGACACAGAAATCAGCCATGTTGATTTACAAATATTAACTACATTTATATTTCACTAGATCCTGCCCTCGCTGTACCTCAAGTGTCATATAATTTGGCTTTTTTGGCAACAAGACCATATAAAAATTTCAAAAAATCCATTATTAATCATAGATACATATTTATTCATATATCATATATTTAAATACTCTAACAAATCACTCAAAGGTGTGTAGACACCTTCAATCTGGATTGTATGACTAAACCCAGATGGCACTCCAGATGTGTTGTCATTTTCACCACACTGAACAATAAAGTTCTATCAAAAGTTAGGAGGAAACAGTGCTAGTCAGGTGCTTGACACAAAGCATGCAAAATGTGATGTGTTAAGAAAACAAACCAAATGCAATTTTTTATATTTACTGTGTGTCATTTATGAACAGTTCGTAATATTCTTACATTATGCAAAATATTTTAGTTATTTGTATTTTGGATACATAAAATGACAGTTTTGAAGCCCCAGCATAGAAAATTAATTGACCATTTTATTCTATGTTATGAATGTATTTTCTACCAATGTCATTTCCACAGAATTCTATTAAACACAATATAAGACTACTTTTTTCCATTGGATGTAAAACTCACTTTTACATGTTGTTTAAACATAAATGTGTGTTGGCAGTGTGTGTACACAACCACCCTATTATGATAAAAATCCAACCAGTGGTATTTTTTTTTTTAAATCTTCATAAGTAATATCCCCTTTTTCATATCAGGCCATTCTCAGCTTCTTGTTGGTGTGACGTCACACCGACCAAGGATGCTCCCACGATAGTTGTTTGACACTGTCGTGACCTTATGAACTAAATGAACTGAGTGAGCTGAGAACAGTCCGACCGCCATTGTGCCGACTCCGGTGCAGGGGAAGACAAGAATGTCTCTGATTGAGCGACTGAGATGTTCTATTGTTGGATGTAATAATGAACACAGCAGTCATCATTACTCCCAACATCTGAGCTGCTGAAAACGCAGATTAACGGATTAACGTTACTTTAGTTTTTTTGAAAGAAACGCACCCGGCGCATCTACATAAATGCGTTTGGAGTAAGTAAATGTATTTGGAAGTTTAAACACTTTTATAATGTCCGCGTTAGTTGATCTATACCGGGTGATGGGCGCCGCCATGTTAGTTTACAGCCCGCAAATTCATCCTCTCCTTCCGAAAGACATTAAAGTAAGTCTCCAGTGAACTGGGAGAAGAGCATATTAAACTTTATAGTTACCTACACAATGTGTATATGATATTAATAAAACATGCCGTCAGATTATGTTTGTAGGATCATTACTGTCGCTTCCTTAGACATCAGCGTGTATTTTTACAAACTATAATGTATGGTTTTGCTAGTACTTATGTGTATTTAAATGTCTGGAACCTAAAATAAGCATTGTTGAAAACACTGAATAGTTGTGATAATATGACAGGAGATCAGCGAATCTGATCTGGCTCTGTGCCAGAGAAAGCGCAAATGCAGATTTGAATGATCAAGAATGATCACACCGGTGTGATCATACGCGTCAAAGGGTTAAAATTCTTTTGATAATTAAAAGATTGTCCCACTTTATATTAGATGGCCTTAACTACTATGTATCTACATTTAAAATAATCATTTGATTCAATTACATCTGTAATTAATTTCTGTAATTACATTTATAATTACACTGTTGGCCCATCCCTTACACCTTAACCCACCCTTAAACCTACCCATACCACCAAATCTGTTTCTAACCTTACCCATATTCCACCTCAATAGCAGTAACAGTGTTTTGCAATACAGTATGAACACAATAAGTACATTGTACTTATTTTTTGATGTAAGTACTGTCAGGGTTCTGTCACTTCTGTCTAGTTTATTCGTGGGTTTTGTGACGGAGCCCTGACGCTCCCTTCTTGTCTTGTTTCCTTGTGAGCGCACTCACTTGTCTGCGTGCATTGTTTCATGTTGGAGCGTGGTGTTCGGATCCCAGCACTCATGTCTTGTTCAAGTTTCGGTTTCGTGTCGGGGTTCGGACATTTACGCTCCATGTTCTGTCGTGCTGTGGGAGCATGCGGCCTCGAGTTCGCTTGGACCGTGCGCTCCTCTGTCCACGTGTGTTTTGTTCTGTTTGGCACGCGGTTCGTGTCTGACTGCGTGCTTTCTCGTTGCTCTGTTACGGCTGCGTGCTTGCTTTTGTTTTGTCTTGTGTCGTGTGGCACGCAGCTTGTGTCTTTCACTGGCTGCGTGCTTTCTTGTTTGTCATGTTTAGTGTGAACATACGGCTAGTGAGTGTCCTCATTAGCTGCGTGTTCGTGTCCTGTTTTGCACATGGCTAATGATTTTTGTTTTGCTGGTCATGTGCTTGTGTTTTTGTTTTGTGTGAGCACATGGATTTTGTTTTTTTTTCTGTGTGCCATGCGCTCTCATATCTCTTGTCTAACCCCGCCCACCTTGTTACCTGATTATTGGTTCAATTGCCCCACCTGTGTTCTCTCGTTACCCTCCTCATTTGCTTCTTATGTATTCTCCTTGTGTTTGCAGTTCCGTGCGAGTTCATTGTTGTATATACCCTGCTGTGTCCTGTCATTATTGTCAAGCCTTGTCCTGCCTAGCCAGTGTGTTTTCCCCTACGGGTTAGTTTTTGTTTGTTCTTGTTTTATTTGATTAATAAAGCCCTTCTGTCCTGCAATTTGAGTCCTCACTCTCATTCCTGCAACCCGCACCCCCTGACAGAATGAACTCGCCAAAGAAGAGGACATAAAAGAGGAAGGGCTCACGGCGTCCACCAGCCTCCACTCTTTCCAGCCCTCTCTTCCAACGTATTCTCCAGTTTAAGGCCCTGAGCTCCCTCCGTCAGCAGAGGACTGAACTGAGGAAGTTTGCCCTAGAGTTCAGTGGTGCCGCAGAAGGGCTGGGATTTAATGATGCGGCCCTCAAGGACCTGTTTTAAAAGTGCCTTGGATGAGCCTCTCAATTGGTGGAGAATCAGGGGGCTGGATCACCTGACATTTGGAGGATTCGTTGATTTCCTGGCTCGTCAGGGGAATCCTCCGGCTGACGAAGCTCTAGCGCCCCTGGTGGTGGCCAAAGAAGCTGCAGCGCCCCCAGTGATGGTTGATTATGTTGCAGCACCCCCAGTGGTGGCCGTAGAGACTGCAGCTTCCCCAGTGGAGGCCGTAGAGGCTGCAGCACCCCTAGAGGCGGCCGAAAATGCTGCAGCGCCCTACTCTCGGAAACGGAGGACGAGGAGAAAAAAAGAAGACTTCCTCCAGCCTGCAAGACTCTGAGGTTGTCCCAGAACTCATTGCCAACCGAGGGACCATTCCTGCCTCACCCAAGCTCCATGCTCTGCCGGTGCCGCCCGAGCTCCTTGCCCTGCCGGCTCCGCCTGAGCTCCTTGCCCTGCCGG
>JAHKKF010525435.1:10854-21925 GCA_019740295.1 Labeo calbasu | reverse complement strand
GACGCCCACACCGTCCAAAACGCGCCGCGCCGCTTCTCGCCGCCGGCTCACATTGAAAATGAATGACTTCCGGCCACTTTGACGCTCTCGCCGGCGGCAGTGTGAACGCACAGTTAGTCGATGAGAAGAGGCTCGGTTGACAAATTTTTTTAGTTGCAGAAAAAAGCAAGCAGCGAAGTCATGTGACGGACAGATCATTAACGGTTGGTCTATGTGGTAATATAGTACGTCGGGCAGGACATCCAAATGCTCACTTATTCATCAACCTCTAATATGGCTTTTCATCTGAACGAAGCACGTAGCAGCAACTTGGCCACTCAATCTAATGTTAACTTGGAAAAATGTGCAGTATTCGAGTGTCAGTGTGGAGTGTGGAAACTGCATGACAGATACAGGTGCCGGTGAAGTAACTTGCTCTGTCATACAGACAAAAGTAATACATCTTTCGAATCTGTAAACACTCCATATTTATTTGTGTACACTCACAATAACGACAAAACGTTCCACTTTCGCAAAATAATTCAAGCAAACAGGATGCATGTGCTTTCTGCCATCTCGGCCTCTGTGAAAACCAAAACTCTGTGTATACTTGCCTTACAAATATGAAAAAGTAAAACTATACAAGTAAAACGACATGCAGCGCCTTTGCATGAATGAAGAGTTCAGATGCAAAAGCCTCTAAATCAGGGTGCTCAATCCTGCTCCTGGAGATCTTCCTTCCTGCAGAGTTTAGTTCCAACCCTGACCAAACACACCTGTCTGTAATTATCAAGTGCTCCTTCAGATCCTAATTAGTTGGTTCAGGTGTGTTCGATCAGGGTTGGAGCTGAACTCTGCAGGAAGGTAGATCTCCAGGAGCAGGACTGAGCACCCCTGCTCTAAATCCATCTGACCTATTTCTTTAAAATGAGCATTTCTTTCTGGCTACTTTGTATAGGTTTCTATGTAAGTACTGGTACTTCTGATTGGGCTGAGGGTGGAATTTAGTGAGTTTAAAGTAAAAGTATTTGATGGACGTATACTATGTGTCAGGAGCATTCACTCACTATCATTCTCTCATTTTTGACAGATGGTTTTTAGCTGGTTTTGCATCTGAACTCTTCAAAAATTCTCCGATTACATAATCTGTATTAAACATGCACACAGGTGCATCAGTACAGCGGAGATGACGAGTCACTGACTTCATCTCTTAAGCCGAAAACAAAGAAAACACTAGTTTATCAATCAATTCTTAAAGGGTTAATGCAGTGCAATTTTTTTTAGATCATCCCCTTCCCTGTTCATCCACATAACTAGCACTGTGTATAGGTTCTTTATTTTTATTATTACTTTTGTTGATCCCATGGATCCTGTTAAACTGTCTTTTTTATTACTGCTGCTGTTTCTAAGGAATTTCCCCACTGTGGGATTAATAAAGTCAAAGTCAAGTCAGTCTTCTAGCAAATATTACAAAAAAAAAAAAAAGTACCACTAAACTCACAACACACACAGTAATAGATTTCACAGCATTCACTGTGAACTGAGACACAGAAAACAGCAGTTCGTGAGCTGATCATGTGAACAAAGCGTGTGCTTCACTTTGAACGGGACAGACAACTCTGAAGGCTGAGAAAGTTTGGATCCAATCAGGGCAGGACAACATCAAGGAGTGGCGACTGTTTCACAACAACTGGCATTCTGAGGAAGTTCCAGAACAGCAGGAGCCACACAGACGAAGGGTTTGTGCTGATGGAGGTGTGTGGAGCAGTGGTGGTGTGCAGTACCTGGCAGTGTGGCTGTGCTGCTGATGGAGGAGTGTGGCTGTGAGTCGAGGGGGCAGCAGGAGTCTGTCTGCTGGAAGCTGCTCTCCAGATGTCTCCTCTTCTGCATGCGCTTGTACTCCTGCTTGATGTTGCTCAGGATTTGCTCTGGAAGACGGAAGTAAAACGTTACTAACAAACCTTCATTAACACGTCAGAATTTCTACAGAGACTCAGTCACATGATCTCAAGCAGGGATGGGAATATTTTTAAACTGCTGTGTCCAAAGGTAATGTGATTGTTTCTAAATTGCCAGATTTAGTAAACTTTGCAATCCAATACAAACAATTATTTAAAAGGTTAAGCCCCAGTCAGACTACACCAGTCTAGCCCGATTTTGCCACGACCTGCTTGTCGTAGGGTGTCGTGGGGATTCGTATACGACAGTGGGCGTCGAGACGCAAGATTCGATCGCTTCATCTCGTGTACTGTGTCATAGTGCACGACATGTCTCCGATGCTTCACCACGTCAACAAAGAAACACTAGCACGTTTAATTTTTTTCCCGTCGTACACAAGTTCCATCACATCTGTGACACTGACCAATACGAGCACAGAAACACATTCGTGCATGCTTTCAAACAAGCCGAAACGAAAGAGAGACAACAGTATCTGTCCCGCTATGTGGAATTTTACAATGGAGGAAATGTTCATGAAGCTATGGCAACAATACTCCTGCATTTATGATGAGGGTCTACCGTGGCAGAGTGTACAGTACAATTACAAACTGGACGTGGCTGCACGTAGTGTACAGAACAACAGTCGCATCACAGATCTGCAGCAGCAGATTTCATTTATCACGTGTGGAGAGCGAGTCGAGCTGACTTGTGAGGTGAGAAAGTCAAGTAGTTCAAAACGAAATACAAAAGCGCCTGCTCTTAAACTATTTTGGATTTCGAAAGGCCTGTTGACTGTTGCCGGTATTACCGGTGTTGTCACACGCCGATAACTGGTGGGAAAAATTCCTCACCATCACATCCCTACTCCATTGTCAGATTTTCTTTCTTTTTTGGGCTTTTCTGATTACAAGACAGGGCAAAACATGGTGTTTGCTAGCTACTGTTTGTTTACGGTCATAGCACAGTCACTGTGTGATGACAGCATGCACGTCGTTAATGACGGCATGCGATGAATGGTCAAGTAGGATCGTGTAGTCTGACACGTTCCATGAATCAAGTCAGACCTTCGTTCATCTTTGGAACACAAATTAAGATATTTTTTATGAAATCTGAGCATAGACAGCAACGCAACTGACACGTTCAAGGTCCAGAAAGGTACCAAGAACGTCGACAAAACAGCTGTGTGACATCAGTGGTTTAATCGTAATGTTAGGAAGCTACAAGAATACTTTTTATGCACAAAGAACACAAAAATAATGACTTTATTCAACTATTTCTTCTCTTCCATGTCAGTCATGAGAATACCACAACGCATGCATGTGATGCTGCTGACGCAGGAGCCGTCTGTCTATGCAGGGTCAGAAACTCCTGGATTTTGTGTTCTGAAGAAGATTCCACTCAGAGTTTGATGTTGAAAGGAGCTCATTACATAAAGAGCTTAATTATCATAAAGCCTTAATTATCATTAAACCTGCTCCTGGAGTCCACATTTTCCATATCTCCCTTATTTAACTCCACAGATCAGCAGCTCGGTAGGAGAGACTCCATGAACTGAGGCCCTGTTTAACACCTGACCTGGTATTAAGATGCGTTTGGTGCAAACAGGGTCTAAAAAAATTGGTAAACTGTCATGAGTCTTAGCTGACCCCATCAGGAACCATTCCTGAACTACATACGACAGAGACATCTGTCCAGAAAAATCACACAC
Organism: Labeo calbasu; assembly: GCA_019740295.1. NCBI lineage: Eukaryota > Metazoa > Chordata > Actinopteri > Cypriniformes > Cyprinidae > Labeo > Labeo calbasu. The sequence continues at coordinate 18,300 of JAHKKF010525435.1, read as the reverse complement.
CCCATCTGAATGGTGACACCTGAAACACCACCATTAATATGAGCGATCACTTCAACCAATATCCTTAATTCACATCTAGACAGAGACCTCATTTACATTATTAGAAGGAAAACGAGTTTGGAAACGGTATAAAATGGTTGAACTGACAACTTATTTCTACTCCACTGAAGCCATGTGTTTCATGGACTGTCACCGCTAAAAACGGAAACATATTCTTCAGCAAGTTTCACCTCCATTTTCTATTTACTTACAGTTTACATGACTTTACATCATCCGTCACTATCACAGTGCCTGATTGCAGTGGGCGGAGCTAAGATTTTGATTGGGCGTGGTTTAGCCTGTGATTGGAGAATTCATTACAGAATCGTGGGTAATCTCTTTAATGTTGTTATAAAACACGATTACAAAAAAAAAAAAAAAAAAAACAATAAATAAGTTGAAATAATGAGGGCTGACAGCTTCAACAGAAGCACAAACCACCGATAAACAACCTCGTAGCTCATAACAGACCTACCATTCAAAGTTTACAAGTTATCTTTATCTCTAAAAATCAATTTCCTTACGGGGAAAACGAATGGTGTTTTACTTCCGGAACCAGACCCAGACACTATCGTGCTGTTCACAAACACTAGCGCTTCGACAGACACACTGGTGTGATTCCTCACCTCCTGCACGGATATTTGTCAGGTAGCGCTTCTCCAAAAAGCCATCGTGTCATTATTCAGACCCACCAGCAGGAACACACAAACCTCTGAGCTCTACATCACTTCCAGTCCATGACACACAAGACGGAAAGCACTCGACACATATAACAATGCTACTGAAGCATTCACTCACACCGATGATAACCCTGTAAAAATGCTCTAAACGGACTTGATAGGCTCCGTGCCAAACAACCAAAGCAATACGAGAAGCAAAGCCTAACAGTTGTTCAATTTCCGCCTGTCTGTAAAGATCGCAGCGGGTTAGCATTTAGCAACAATCCTGGTCCGTTACAATTTAAAAACAACTTTTCCACTTCGACTTCATTGTTTCTAGTATTGCAGTGTAAATAAGAGACTATCGGCGATCAGAGAGGCTTACACGGACATAGTTTACTATATATAGTCGTGTGTTTTGATGTGGAGGAGATGTTGCCAGCTGACTGAGGAGCAGCAATGGCTGCGTTCAGGGAGTTTTAGCGTAATTTCACCCGAACACACACTATAGAGTCTTGGCTGTTTGATTGATTAAAGCTCGACAGACCTGTGGTGAGGGCTGAAGACACTCTGCCGAAGGGCGAGGGCTCCATGCGCAGGTATTTCTGCGGAGAGGCGCTCGAGCTGGACGGCGACATGGGCGCACATCTCCTCCTCTTCGGAGACGCCGGGTTCATCAGAGGATCGAAATCCATAGTCCTTTTAAGAGTGGCTCCACAGGCCATTTTATCGAAGGTTGTGTTTGATTAAAAAAAGGATGTAGCGACAAGAAATAATCCGAACGAACAGCGAGAGACCCCCTGCTAGTCACAGTCCTGCTTTGATCTCAAGGGAACACGACTCGATCGCTTCGTTTTTATTTAAATTCTGCGTGGAACTCCCTAACAAAACCTTGCCTAATAAAACACAGACGCGTATATGCGGTGAGAAACGCAGTTCTCGAGTCGATACTCCTCGTGAAAGCACCGATGATTTCGGATTGTGCCGAGATCGCGTCAGACGCCTCTTTAGAGAGCGCTAGCCGGCTAACAAATATGGCGTGGAAACAAAACATTTGACGAAGCTGCTTCTCTGCGCATGCGCAGAGGATTTCTGGCGGAGCCGGTACTTGTAGTTTTCATGAGATTCTTCCTCGTACGCGATTCCTGTCAAGACCTGATCTGACAACTACAAACCCCACAAATCCCGGCTCGCAGTTCTCGCGAATGAGGTCGCTCATTGGTTGTTTTGGATTGTTTGTGAATTTGAAAAAAGCCCCCAAATCTCCTCCCATCAACTCGGAAGGGCTCAAACAACACCTACATTAATACGTCAAACTCCTCTAAACTTAACTGATATGAAACAGAAAAAACTGAGTTAAGAATTAAAGCACTCATAAAACGTCTTCTTTCCAGTATAGTGAATTTCAAAACGACATGGTCATGTACAGTCTTCCTTTCGTGAAGGCCCAATCTTAATATTACTATGTTTTCAAGTTCCCGTCAAACGTCCTTTCTTGTATTCGAATCACAGCATTTAAGTATGATTATTCTTTTTCTTTCATCACACACACACACACACACAAAAAATATCATTGGGCTATTATTTACTCAGCCACGAATTTCTTTTTTAAAATAAATACCTGCAATCAAATTATTGATGTTACTGTCTATAAAAAATCCCAATGGGGACATACATTACTGCAATTCCACTGTGCTACAGTGTTGCATATGGCAACATTCCTATTTTTTCTGTAGTGGTTCAGTGTTGGCATATGGCAAGATTGATATTTTCTTACAGAAATTTTACGGAAAAACTATGTTACATAATGTTGATTTCTGAATAAAAAATATGTAATTTAATAACCAAAGATGATGCAAAAAAAAATCCCCCTTGAGAAGAGATGTTCAGAAATTAGGTTTACAGAGCAATTTCTGGAGCCCTTCAGCAGGTGTCCTCCATGTTGGGGTGACAGTGGGAAAAAGTGTTTTGGAAGAACATTCAAATGTCATGTGGTTAAAAAACAGCACATCATTGACTACCTTAAGGCCGGCCCTTTTATTTATCATATTGCAATATATTATAAATATATATATTTTTCAGAATAACAAGGAAATAAGTAGAAAGTAAACTCCGTACCATAGAGGGTTATAAAATACATTCCAGTATAAATATAGTATGAATGAAATCCAGACTTACTACATCTGGACTGATGCCTGTGACCTGCGGCCTCAGCTGATTCACTTCACTGCCATTCACAGCTCCTCTCCTGTTGCCTCATGGGATAGTCAGTTGTTCACTGTAAGCACACTTCAATCTGTCGGCAGAAGCAGGGAAGTATGCATATCTGCTGCGTAGCTCTACTCCCCTGCAATATCAGGTAAATACATGGACTTCTTGTGTGTTTATTGGCATTTGTCTGGGACTGCTCTCTAAGGTTCTCTAAGGTCAATTTATTCTTGTCTTGTAATCCAGTCTTGTAATAGCACAAAATTCAGCACGAAAACAGATAAATAATGCATGCTTCTCAGTTCACTCTTGGTAATAATCAAACTGTCCAACAATGCTGACCTGTTTCTTGTCCTCAGGGCTGGATGGGCTTCAGACCTTTTAGTGATACTGTTTACTTATATTAGGCGTGCTGACGCTCACAAGCCTGCGATGCTTATGTAGATCAGATCTGTTTGAGCTCACAGTTAAGGGTACATTTTATGGATAAGGCCGGCCCTCTGAACGCCCGTAAAGCGTACGCCTGCCTTGATGACCGCAGCATGAAACAGCACATTCAATAAAGAATCCAGCTGAAGAGATACCTGAGTCTCCTTGTTTTCACTTCCTAATCTCAGAAAACATTTCTTTCTTTTACATTTTATAATGAACTCATGCAAGCTCAATGTTTCTGCCATTTTTTTTCCCGTGGATTTGAATGTTAGCAAAGGATTGTGGGTGACTGAAGGACCCAAAGGTAGTCTACACTTGATACAGCCTTTAAAATACGCAGAATGAAGGCCCTGAAATGAAGGCTGCCCTCCACGAATCCTCCAACATGAGACAGTCTATGCACTAGAATACTCTGACTGAGAGTTTACAATGAAAGAATGCATTAGCTCATTCATGAGGGCGTGGAAAGAGCCAGTTCTCATTGATATCAGTAGATTTGAAGTGTAAACTACTCAAATCTGCAGAGTTTGAAAGAGACCTGAGCAAGACAATCGAGGTCTTCAGAGTTACACAGAGACGTGAGTTTGATCAGGGTCTGAGCTAAATGCAAAATTCATCTTTGACTATAACTTTTGTTAGATAAGATTATTTTATATTTTAGTACAGTATCAAAATATCATGATGTCTCAAGCACCACACTAGTCCATTATGAAGTTCTGTCAAATATACATTCACACATTTTCATTTATACAGTTGCACATTTTGTGATGTCATTACTGATGCCATGTGACAAAAGTTCTGCCATAAAAGACGTGTGGTTAACTGATGTTTTTAAAAGTGTAGCTGTTGTGCTTTCAAACAATAACTCATTGCTTAAATATATCTATTGTTTTTATTAAAAACTAAAAAAAATATGGTGGCAGATATGCACTAGCCTTTACAGACACGTTGGCAATACAAGTAGATTAGCTAGTAACTTTTATTTTTTTTTAACACAGCAGACTTAAATATCGGTAGAGTAAAATAAAATATTTACAAGCAACTTTAGTGAATTCAGTGGTGATTCTTTTGCCTCCATCTACTGATAGAGCCTGATTCAAGGATATGAAGAAGCAAAGGGCGGAACCACTTTTCCCCATGATAAAAAGAGAATGACAGAGGGCATTATGTGATGAGATGTGTATGTACTACTGCATTCCCATCCGTTTCAACGGCAGATGGTCAGCTGGAGCATGCAGCCCTGGAAGCTGGCAATTTGAGGTCTGCCATCTTTGCACTTATGTGTCCTTTAAGTGGAGCTGAAAAATATTGTGATTAAGAAGTCTGATGAAATGAACGACAGAACGAAATACTACTTACAAGTAGGAAAGCTTATAATTCTAGATGTTACACGAGTTGCCAAGTTGTGATTTTGGAAACAACATGTCGATTAAAAACATGGCAGAAACACCGATCTATAATGCAGATCATATGATTTTATATATATATATATATATATAATCTATAGACCAGTGAGCAGAAAGCAAATCTATAGTGATTTTGCAAGTTACATGCTGCATTTCAGTCATTTAAAAAGTGGGATGTATGAGACAGCTGATAGACAACAGTTTAATCAGCATTTAGTTTTGATAGTCTACCACATAAGTGACAGAAATGAATACTTTTTGTAATTTCGGTGTAGTTATTTGGATCACAGTGTAATTCTTGTTTGTTTGGCTTCTTCCATGAATGCATCAACTCAAAGTTATGAGCTTGCACACAGTTCTCATAAATAGTAACCGAACGATTTATTACGATGCTACTCACGCTTACAGACCGCTGTCGTTCGTTTCCTGTTATTTCCCATAGTTCAGTGGTTCACAGCCACGTTCCTAGAGCCCCCAACACTGCACATTTTACATGTGTCCTTTGTCTGACACCCATGTGAGGTCTTGGAGTCTCTACTAGTGAGCTGATGCATTTATTCAGGTGTATTTGATTAAGGAGACATGCAAAACATGTCTGGAAACACTGCCACAAGTCAGAAACGCCAACTTTTGCTCTGCCGAGACTTCATTCTCGCACATAGCGTTTATTTACAAAGGGACATTGCCAACTACTGGCCTGGCATGAATAACACAACAGTTTTAGTCATTTTCGTGGATCCATGTGAATGGGGTTCAGTTTATCTTCTATACACAAGACTTTTCTGTATTTAGTATCCACCTTATTCTTCAACGCGGAAGTAAGCCTATGGGGAAAACTTCTGGTTTATTATTATTGCTATAGGGAAATAACGAGAATAACAACAGCATGCAGTAAACGGTTAAACTGTTTGCACTACAAACCAGTGTGTTCATAATTACGATTATACATTAAAATAATATGGCTAGCAAGACACACCAATTTGCAATATCAAGCAGCAAAACGAGCTGTTTTGTACAGCTAAAAAAGGAGTGTTTTCACGACGCGTCTTTAATCGGCCATATTACCACTGAACCAAATGGAACTCACAGATTTTGCTCTTTTTTGCTGCTGAAAATGTCAATTATTGTCGTGTTTTGGGCTGTACTAATCGGTCAGAGCGGGAAAAACATTTGGAGTACTACAGACTGCCCAAAGTTATAACAAATCAAGAAGAAGAGTGCAAAAAACTGTCTGAGGAAAAAAGGTGTTTGTGGTTGACCAAACTGAAGCAGGATTTCTAGGGCAAGAATCCTGACAACATTCGTCTTTGGGTCATTCTTCATTTGTGGTGGCAAGTGGTGTCCCTCTACTTTACAACAGTTAAAATAAACATTAAATACCAATAAGTCCTAAAATGTTTGCATGTTTGTATTCAGTAGGGTAAACACAATTTGTGCACTGTTCATAGTTACATTTTTGTTTTAAAATACATATTCAATTGAGTTTGAGAGATTGCATTTGTAACAAAATATGCACGTTCCCGCCACACCTCAGAGAGGTATCATGAAATGTAATGGAAACGATATAACAATTTTAACACAAATAAAGTAGTTATATTGTGAAAACAGGTTTTATTTAATATGTACAATTTTATAATTTTTTTTTTTTTTTTTTTTTTTAATACATATTTTGCTATATTCATGTCTGTGGTGTTCCAACAATGGATGTTGCCCCTTTAAGAACAGGGGGAAATCTATTTGGACTATTTCCTGTGTGTAAAGGTCATTGCAGGTGCTGGTTGATCTGAGGGGTGCATGGTGAGTACATTCTTTCTTATTAATTTTCTCAACGTTAGCTAAATTTCTGACAGTCATGTGTCACACTTTATTTGTGTCTGTGGTGTTATGTTGATAACTTGAAGATCTGACATATTTCAATCAAAATTTTTGTAAATAAATAAATACATACTTATTAATATTTTCAAAATCTTGAAATCATCATGAAAAGAAGTCTGGATTTAGGCTAATTTGTCTGTGGTGTCTTTCTTGCTAACAACATAGATATAAGTGGTTGCGTCACAAGTGTTTGATTAACTTTTAAAAAAATCTAAATAAGCTTAAATTTGAATGGATATGGCATATTAAACTAATTTTAAAGCATAGCAATACATTTTATTTAAAAACAAACAAACAAACAAAGCATTTTTACAAATTCTGCCTCTCATTTGCCACCCCAATTGAAGAATGACCCCTTTGTTCTTATAATTTCCATCAGGTAGGTGAAACATTAGGCTAATATCTTAATTAATACTACTTGTATGTATCTTTACCACCTATTAACTTTAGTTTGTCAAAATATTGCACCCTTTCCTGCTTACTATGTCCTGTTCTATATGATTTAGCAGCTTTCACATGTTTTTTTTTCCATGGTTCCACAGTTTTTCCATGGTTTATGGGTGAGACGAGAAGAATGCAGTAAACGGTAAAACCGTTTGCACTACAAACCAGTGTGTTCATAATTAAGATAATACATTAATCTAATCTGGTAAGACACACCAATGTTCAGTATCAAGCAGCAAAGTTAGCTGTTTTGTACAGCTAAAAATTGCTGGATGCAGATGAGACCGGAAACCAGACCCATAAAGTTTAAACATGGCCCCGCCCGCTCTTATGAAAATATAAGGTGGGTAGCGTTCTAGTAATCTTGGAGATCTTGTTAAGCT
>JAHKKF010525435.1:0-10804 GCA_019740295.1 Labeo calbasu | reverse complement strand
GGCCCAGCCCGTGATCAGCCGCGTCAGAAACCCCATCGATGCGCGCGGGCGTGAGTGCGCGCGCACGAGAGAGACAGTTGATAGGGAGCACCGCGCGTGAGCAGCGCCGCCCGCCATTTTACATTATTGGGAATCAAGCGGAGCTCCGCCGGGGAGTCATTTACCCGCCCCCAGAACACATTTTCAACACCAACAGACCCGAACCGACCAGCAAAACATCGTCAGGTAAGCGTGCGGCTGCTCCGAGCCGGATTTGGTAGCGTTTCGTGCAGCGGAGGGCTTCATTTTACCGGTGTTTGGAAACAATGTGCGGAGCGCGCGGGGGGAGGGGGTTTACCGGACACGTTAAGCACGCTAGCTATGCGAGAGCAGGCCTTCAGAACCGTTTAAACGCACACAAACCTACAGCTGTGTGTTTTATTAGTAATTAGAGCGTGTGGCTGCACACTAACTGAACTGATGCTGTGTGTGAGTGCGTGAGTCACGCTGCTGAGGCAACGTTAGCAGGCTAATGCTAATGAAGCTACACCGAGACACGCGCCTGAATCCCATTTAACGCGCTAAACGGCTTTTCTCTCGCAGCTTTTCTAATTTTCTGAAGCTTTTTGGTGGATAATGCACGTTTTGCGCAATGCATTATCGTCACGTAGCTTTTTAAAGAGTGATTGGCTCTGTGTGTAGCGGTGGAGGGCCTGAGAGTCATGCTGCACACACGCGCCAATACACAGACGAGTGTGTTTGAGCCAGTAACACCTTCTGAACGTGTGTGTTTGCGTAGATGCTGTTTAACATCAGTTCAGTGTGCGCTGACTTACACGAGTCTCCTTCAGTGAAGTAGTTCATTGACGCTGCCTTGATGTTTTATGATGATGAAGAACCATGGGTCCAGTGAGAAACTGAAGCATCACACACAGCCTTATGTGTTTGCTCAAGTTGTAGATGCAGTAAACATGGTTGTGGAGTGTGAGAGAGGTCTGCTGTGTAGATGCTTTTTTTTGGGGGGGAGCTGTTTGCTAGGAGGCTTTATGCATGTATGATTATGTAGGCAAAGGTCCAGAGTATAATATTTATCATTGCATGCAGGTAAAAACCCTATACTTGAAATTGAATAGCCACTTAATTTGTGTAACTGTCTACCAAAACCTGCAATAATTTGGCTCATTGCATTTGAACAGATTTCTGGAGACATGGCCACAGAACATATTAATGGGAATGGTACAGAAGAACCAATGGACACGTCTGCTGCAGTTACCCATTCTGACCACTTCAACACTTTATTAGAAGCTGGTTTACCACAAAAAGTTGCTGAAAAGCTAGATGAAATTTACCTAGCAGGTAAGCCAAAACTCGAACCCTCCAAATTGACTCATCCTTTTGTATCACATTCAATGCATGTTGAACTGTACGTGTCTCATGTTTTCTTGCGTAGGGAATTGGCAGGTAATGAGCAACTTTGTGTGGTTTCACTGCAAAATGGGTACTGCAGCGCTAAACGATGCTGAATTGTAACGGCACACCGGCCCGCAGAAACGAATAAAGGCCGAATTGAGCGTGTCTGGTCCGACCCTGGGGATTAGCTCTCCGTTGTTAAAGGGGGGTGGGGAGAGGGGGCCGTCCCGGGGGGGACGCGGGCCAGCTGGGCATATGCCGGGACAATAGAGGCAGCTGTCTAGAGCGGAGACAGGTGATGTCCCCCTACGGCTTATCACTAACAGATGCTAATTACGAAGGGGGCGAGAGGGGCCCGGTGCTCCTGGGATAATCATCATCACTGTACGAACGAGGTGCTGCTGTTGACGATTATATATATATTGTTTGTATGGGTGTTCCTGTAGTACCTGGAAATATGTGAATGATCAGACAGAAAGACACTCTTACTGAGGTCTGTATTGATGCCCTGTCCAAATGATGATACACATTGAACTCTCTCTCTGAGTGTCGCTGATGTACAATCCAAGAGGCTGACTGGACGGGTGGTAAAGCGTCCTGCGGATCGTCACGTCTCTCGGCGACGCTGAGGTTTCCCTGGTTTTCTCCCCGCAGGCCTCGTGGCGCACAGTGACCTGGATGAGCGGGCCATCGAAGCACTGAAGGAGTTCAATGAGGAAGGTGCACTGCAAGTTCTCGTCCAGTTCAAAGAGAGCGACCTATCCCATGTGCAAGTGAGTGCGCTCGCTGTGCCGTTTGAGTCGGTGTAGGGAACGGCAGGACGGTTTTACTTATTCGCTCTCTCTTGCTTTAACCCAGAACAAAAGTGCCTTTCTCTGTGGAGTGATGAAGACCTACAGGCAGAGAGAGAAACAGGGGACCAAAGTTCTAGATTCCACAAAAGGACCAGATGAAGCAAAAATTAAGGTGCATTTCATGCATTAAGATTTCACTTCAATGCATTGAGCCTCTGCATGGATTAATTGGTTTGATTGTGTTTTCCAGACTTTGCTTGAGAGGACAGGCTACACCCTTGATGTCACTACAGGTCAACGCAAGTACGGCGGCCCTCCGCCAGAGTCCGTCTACACGGGTGCTCAGCCCACGGTTGGAACAGAGGTAATTCACGTCAGGACGGTGGCAGATCAGGTGTCTTTAAAGCCTGTCTGAATTAAGAGTTATGTTTACTGTTCTGGAGTAACTCTGTTACGCTAACGGTCTACTGCTCAGATCTGACTCTACAGCCCCTACATTTAAGAGCCATCTGGCTGCTGTAAAACCTAGCAGATGCTGCTCAGATGTTAGTAGGTGCAACCAAATCTGTGTGGAATTCCAAACATAGCATGTTAATGTAGAGTTAATATAAAAAGCGGCCCAACCAGAGGACCCAGAAACTAATGCTTTTTTTATTATCCATTCACTATTTCAGTATTTAAAAATGAACTGAAAAGCGTTAAGGCAATATATCTCATTTTCATTTGTGAGCCTGGACCACAAAACCAGTCAATTTTTTTTTAAATTGAGATGTGTACATCATCTGAAAGATGAATCAGCTTTCCACCGATGTGTGGTTTGTTAGGATTGGATGATATTTGAAAATCTGGAAAAAAAAACAAAAAAAAAACAAAATCAAAACACTGAGAAAATCACCTGTGAAGTTGTCCAAATTAAGTTTTTAGCAATGCATATTACTAATCAAAAATTAAATTTTGATATGTTTATGGTAGAAAATTTACAAAGTATCTTCATGGAACATGATCTTCACTTAATATCCTAATGATTTTTGGCATAAAAGAAAAATTGATGATTTTGATCCGTACAGCGTAATGTTGGCTATTGCTACAAATATACCCGTGCTACTTGTGACAGGATTTGTGGTTCAGGGTTTGAAGTTAATTTCAAATGTTTATGGTTCCTAATCTGGTATTATAGAGTGAATGAATGAATGACCTGCGTCACCTTCCTGTTTTCAAATGTTCATTTAAGACTGATTCTTTGAAGTTAAAAGAGATTATTAAATTCATATTATAGCCTCTGGGCTGTTTTAGCGTGGCTGCAAGCTTTGAGTCTAACCTGTCAGGCTGGCTCATTGACTTCTCCATTCTCTCCGTACTGCAGATCTTTGTGGGGAAGATCCCGCGGGACTTGTTTGAAGATGAGCTCGTGCCTCTGTTTGAGAAGGCAGGGCCGATCTGGGACCTGCGTCTGATGATGGATCCTCTGAGCGGCCTGAACAGGGGCTACGCTTTTCTCACGTTCTGCACTAAAGAGGCTGCGCAGGAGGCCGTCAAGCTAGTAAGACACACGGATTGATTTGCATACGGTTCTATGAATCAAACTAGTTTCACTAACGTATCTCAGAATTACTTTGGAAAACCTCTTTGGGTTGTTTGTGTGGAAGACATTTTTGTTCTATGGGGGGGCGGGGAAGAAAGTTGTTGGTTTATTCAATCTCTGTTTTTCTCCTCTTAGTGTAACAATCATGAAATTCGCCCGGGCAAACATATTGGCGTGTGTATATCAGTGGCAAACAACAGACTCTTTGTGGGCTCCATTCCCAAGAGCAAGACAAAAGAACAGATTGTTGAAGAGTTTTCCAAAGTCACAGGTGAGCGTTGCTTTGAAACGAGGGTGCATTCCTCACTCCGTATCTCTCGATATGCTTTTCTCGTTTGTGTTCTTTAAAGAGTTTAAAGTGTGCGTTTAATGTTCTCTCTTACTCTCTCTTTTTGTCAGAGGGTCTTACTGATGTAATCCTTTACCATCAGCCGGATGACAAGAAAAAGAACAGGGGCTTCTGTTTTCTGGAGTACGAGGACCACAAAACGGCAGCGCAGGCTCGACGGAGGCTCATGAGCGGGAAGGTGAAGGTCTGGGGCAACGTGGTCACCGTCGAGTGGGCAGACCCTATTGAGGATCCTGACCCGGAGGTCATGGCGAAGGTCAGAGCAAGATCCAGTGCTAAACCGCAAGGTTTCCTCTTGAGTGAAACTTTGAGACGATCACTTTCTCAGTTTCTCCTTGTGATAAATCTGAGATTGGGTCTGAACTAGTAGGTTATGTGCTGACGGCTCACGTTGTCGTCGTCTCCTCTGCTCGTAGGTGAAAGTGTTGTTTGTCAGGAACCTGGCGAACAGCGTCACAGAGGAAATACTTGAAAAAGCCTTCGGCCAGTTTGGCAAACTGGAGCGAGTGAAGAAACTGAAAGACTACGCCTTCATTCACTTCGACGAGCGAGACGGAGCGGTCAAGGTAAGAGCAAGGGAGCGGGTGCACGAGTCTGTTCCGTCGAACGGTCGTTACAGCGGTGTGATCATATGGATGTTTGCAGGCGCTGGCAGAAATGAACGGTAAAGATTTAGAGGGAGAGCACATCGAGATAGTGTTCGCCAAGCCACCCGACCAGAAGCGGAAAGAGAGGAAGGCGCAGCGTCAAGCGGCGAAGACGCAAATGTGAGTTTTACGCCGTCCGTCTTTCTCACGAAGGGCCGTTGTCCTCCAGACTTCAGCTCCCGATTGAAACGCGTGCCTGTGCTCTTCTCTCGCAGGTATGACGATTACTACTACTACGGGCCTCCTCAAATGCCGCCTCCTGCCAGGGGCCGGGGCAGGGGTGCCAGTCGGGGCGGTTACTCGTACCCGCCAGACTATTACGGCTACGAAGATTACTACGACTATTATGGTTACGACTACCATAACTACAGGGGCGGCTACGACGACCCGTATTTCGGCTATGACGACTTCCAGGCGCCCGCCCGAGGCCGAGGGGGGCGTGGCGGAGGAGGCGCCAGGGGCGGGGCGTCTCCCGCACGCGGCAGAGGGGCCGGCGCTCCACGGGGCAGGGCGGGCTTCCCGCAGCGCGGAGGTGCCGGAGGCGGTCCGGGAGTGAGCCGGGGCCCACGCGGAGGAGCCAGAGGCGGCGTTCTGCCGAGAGGGCGCGGGGTACGTGGTGCTCGGGGTGGACGCGGTGGAAATGTAGGAGGCAAGCGCAAAGCCGATGGCTACAACCAGCCAGATTCCAAACGGCGCCAGACCATTAATCAGAACTGGGGCTCGCAACCCATTGCACAGCAACCCTTGCAAGGTGGCGATCATTCTGGTAACTATGGTTACAAATCTGACAACCAGGAGTTTTATCAGGATTCTTTTGGGCAACAGTGGAAGTAGAGAATATGTAGGGCTCTTGTTTTGAGTAAAAAAAAAAAAGAAAAAAAAAGAGAAACAAACCTTTTTATAGAGACTTGATTGGCCCTCAAATCCATTAAAGGTTGCCTCTCTCCTCTTCCCGGCGGGTTTTCTTGTACATATTTTACGAATCCGCTTGGACTCGATCAGTAGTCACTCCCACCTGCTTCTGCCGAACTGTTTTTGTTTTATGTTTTTGTTTGGAAGTCGTTTCCTACTTTTTAAAAATCGGGATTGAAATTTTTAAATTTGCAATTTTGTGCTCAACCTGTCTATTTGGCTATATAGTACCATGTATGTTCATAGGAATTTTGCTCTTCATGTCTTAAGTAGGTAACAGCAACAAAAAAAGGACAAAAAAGAACAAAAAAAAATTTACAGTGTCTCCTAAACTTGTATTCACCGAAGAAAGGAAAGAAAGAAAGAAAGAAAAAGAAAAAAAAAAAAAAAGAAATTGCTATTTGTATGTTACAAAAGATAATGCTAGTCAAATAGCTTGTCTTGTTTTTTTTGGGGGAAAACGATTTAAACGGAAAAGAAGGACTTTGGTCCTCATTTTTGGCTTTACATTTTGGCTTGTATTCTTTGCTGTTTGTCTGCTTGAATAAACATACACGCACCAGTGTACAAAAACTCAAATTGTGTTTCAAATTCATGTTTCGGCAAATTCTCTCTTCAAATTGCCTACAAATTTTATGGCTCCTTGTGGAAGAAAAAGGACTAAAAGGTTTGCCTGTAGACATGTGCTGCTACCTCACTCTGCATGCCTTCAAATTGATATCACCAAGTCCGAGTCGGCATCCTCTCTCCACTCAAGCTGTGTGTAAACGCATACCCCATTTCACACGACCGAGAGGCTTTTCTTTACTCCGATCGGTTCGCTGCCATTGCGATTTTTGGAGGCTTTTGTTAGAGAAACTCCATGAGGACAGAGGCTAAACTCGATGAGAAAGCACAATTTGACGCAAAGCGGCGTGTCCGGACCGGGCGTCTTTGTCGCTGGAAGCTCTAACTCTCTCTTTGCCCTTGCACGTTTGTCCCAAATTTGAGCCACTGTGGGAAGCTGCCATGCATGTCTTTTGTCTTTTGCTCCTCTTCTTCTTTCATATCTGTGTAACCCTTCCCAGATCACCCAATTCCTGTCGCTTAGATCCGAGCCGCTGCTTGTTTTACTCCCGGACGCTCGTGCATGCCAAAAAAAAAAAAAAAAAAAAAGCGTAGGGTGTGTCGCCGCTAGTCTCTGTAGTGAATGCATTTTGCTTTCTCTCTCTGTTTCTTCCTTGCGGTTGTTTGTGTCCTTGTGTGATTTTTCTTTTTCCTTTTGTTGTATTCATTGTTAACGCTCCTCTAATTTGTGTTCCTTTTGTTACCTGGCTAGCAGGGGAAAGGGGTCGAGGCTGGTCCTGACATGTCCCAGTGAAGACTGACTAGCTCAGTGGGGTCACGCCAGGTGCTGCCAGCGGATGTGACGGTAAGGTCCGTTCGCCGGTCCAACTCAGTTCCTGCCTTACGGAAGCATATCTTCTCCCTGTCTGCCTCCAAGATTGCCATCGACGCAAAGATTAGACGTGTGTGGACTCTTCTTTGTGTATTGTTTTCATTTTTTTTGTATTTAAGTTGTTTTGTTTTTTTTTTTTTGTTTTGTCTTGTTTTTATGAGAATGTCCCAGAACCCTTGTGTCATGAGAGAAAATGCCATTTACCGTTACTTCTGGAGGTCGAAGTAGCCCAAAGGAGTTTTATCCTTAACGTTACATGTATTTTGCACTTTGTAGATGTTTGAAGTGGCTTGGAGGAGCTTGATGCTGTTGTATATTTTTGTGCATTTTAACTGCAGCTTATCATGAGGAGAACGTGTTAAGCTCGTATTCGAGTCTCGCTTTTTGTTTTTCCTTCAGTTGTTACAACCTGGCGTGACTGACCAGGCATTCCAGGTGAAATGGTTCTTTTCAGAACCTTTTTTTTTTTGTTGTTTTTAAAGGGTGTTTTTGTTTCTTTAATTTTTTTTTTTTAATTTTTTTTTTTTTTTTTGGAAAGGGTTGGTTAACTACCTCATCCTGGAGGCTGAAACTGCCCTATCTGTACTGTACATACGGAGACTTCATGCAAGCAGGGCTTTTTATATTCAACTTATGCACAAGGGCAACATCAGAGCCAATGTACCTAGTGTATTATAGTCCTTTTGTAATAATGCTGAACAGTCAGACTGGGCATGTGAATGACACTCATGTGATGAGTCTAAAGACGCCTTGCCTCCTTCAGTCTGAGCTGAGCGGGACGCCTGCCTCCGAGGATGTAGGGAGACAGGTCGCGAGGAGTGATCTTGTTTGGATAAGCTTGAACTCGAGGAAGAAGCTACTTTAGCTGCGTTTCTCAGCCAACCCCCCCGCCCCAAACCAATCGTGTTTTTAAAGCTTTTTCGTTTTAAGAAACGCGCGGTTTTGAAACCAACACCATCCCTTTTGTGAAAGGCGTGCCGCTTTGGCGTGCGCGATTCATGTGGTTTTTTTTTTTTTTTTTTTTTTTTTTTAAAGGTAAGTCCAGAGCATGGATCTCTGTACTTTAAGCTCTGCTCCATCTCCATCCCTAGCGCTGATTGTGAATCAGACTGGACTGGTGAGAGCGCTCGCGTTTCTGCCGTTAGCCATTGGGTCTGTGATAAGAGCTGTGCTCAGGGCGGACAGGACGTATGATGTCATTGAACTGGGCACACCATAGCTGCCTTTTCGTCACATCTGATGTGATGGATTATTGAGATATGCATCGTTTCGGGCATGTTATTGGTAACTTTAATTCTCTTATGCGCTCGTACAGGGTTTATACGTTTTTAAAGGGATTCTGTTGATGTTTCGGTTTTTCTCTCTTTTTTTTTTTTTTTTTTTTTTTTTTTTTCTCCTCCTCTGTAAAAGTATTGACTGGATTTTGAATATGACTGACTCCAATTATTTCTGTATCACCATCAGACCATTTTTATAAAAAATGGTGTTTTAAAGTACTGCTGCATAACAAGTGTTTTTGCATTCCTGCAAATAAATTTTGTAAAATGAAAAGGTGTGGCTTTGCTTGAGTGCTTTCTCTGTGTAAACTTCATGTTGTTGATGTATCAAGTTTAATTTTATGGCGTTGGGTAACATTTGAATATTCATGACTTGAAAGGTTGGTTCACTCAAATGAAAATTAGGCCATGATTTACTCAACTTCAAGCCATCCTAGGTGTGTTTTTTTTTTTTTTTTTTTTTCCCTCCCCTCTTCCCCGCTCAGACGAATCCAGGTGGGGTGATTATTAAATGTTCTGGCTCTTCCAAGCTTTATAATGGCAGTGGGTGAAGAACCAATATCTGTTTACAGGAGCAAAAAATGATCTCCTGCTGGTTTATATTGAAATTGACATTTTTCTTTACAGATCCTCATTTTGTACTTCTAATTCGTGACCCGTGTTTTGTTTTGCTCTCTCCAGTATGCTTCTGCATTCATCATTTCTCAGCATTGCATACGTCCTACATCATCTGCCTGGAACAGCATGCGTGTACGACAGCACAAGCTAGAGAAAACGGTTTATAACATTTTAAATATGGATATTTTTCTTACAAAAACAGATTCACTACAGGAGGCCTTTATTCACTCTCTAGAGCAGTGCGAGGCATTTTTATTATGGATTAAAGCGCTTTATTGGACTTTATTTGGACTGTTCAATAGACAGAAACACCCACCCACTGCCATTATAAAGCTAGGAAGAGCCAGGACTTTAGTAGTGAACTAACCCTTTAAATAAGGTTAAAAATTGTCTAATTTTGATTACTTTATCACTTCATGATCATATTTTAATTTCACATCGTGTGTTTTTTTTTTTTGTTTTTTGTTTTTTTTTTTGGTACTGTTTCTCAAACTGTCGAGGTCATAGGAGCTGTTCATATTTAGGGGTTGTGTTGATCGCTGAAAGGATTAATTCACTTCCAGAACATAAATTTACAGATAATTTACTCACTCCCTTGTCATCCAAGATTCGTTTCTTTCATTCTTTCTTTCTTGAGGAAAACATTTTACAAATGTTCTCCATATGATTGACTTTTATGGTGCTCGTGAGTTTGAACTTCCAAAATGTAGTTTATATGCAGCTTCAAGGGCTCTAAATGATCCCAGCCGAAGGAGGAGGATCTTATCTAGTGAAAAAACAGTTCAGAGGTGGGAGTTTTTCGTCATACCCTAACTGTCATGAACCGGAATACACAGACTACGCATGTGCATCGCAGAGCTAGACAAGATAAGCTTTTGTGGTTTAAAAAAAAGAGAAGTGTAAATTGTCAAATCATTTCAATAGGTAAGACCCTTATTCTTTGACTGGGATCATTTAGAGCTGTTTGAAGCTGCATTTCAACTGCATTTTGGAAGTTAAAACTCATGGGCACCATTGAAGTCCACTATATGAGAGCATTCCTGAAATGTTTTTCTCAAAAAACAATTTCTTATTGACTGAAAAAAGATCTTGGATGACGGGGGTGAGTACATTATTTGTAAATTTTTGTTTTGGAAATGGACTTCTCCTTTAATATTACACAGACCATGTACAGCACACAGGCCCCAAGATTCACTTTCCATCAGCCAGGTTTATTTGCGGTGACATATCACAAAAATAAAAAAAGTGTAATTATTTATAAACTAATTATCTATAGTCTATAATCTAATTATTTATAAACTGTTAATTCAGCAGAAGCATTTTCCAAAATTACTTACAAATAAAGCACATCACAAGCTACCTGTCATTAAAAAAGTGATGATACTGACAGTGCGTGACCAGGCTGTCGCTCTCAGTGAAGTTGTGTAAAAGGAGAAAAGAAGAGGCGTGAACACTGAACCCTGAGGAACCCCAGTGATGAGCTGACAGGTTGTACGTTTTAGCCGTTCTTTTACACGACAAAGGTGTTTTGGGGCCTGGAAATGCCAGCTTTTGAAAACATGTTTCAAAGTTCAAATTTTCAGAAACAATACTGTTATCAGTCTCATTATCTATTCTGTAAACTATGAAAATGTGAATTTGTGAAAACTGGCCAGGCGTGAATAATACAGCGTTTTAGTCCTTGTGTGACCGTGGACCGCAAAGGAAAACTGCTTTTGTTTTGTAGTACATCATACCCTCAACATTTTGTGTAACTCCCTGACAGGATTAATTTATTCAACTTATATATTTTTGTTCC
>JAHKKF010525432.1:0-11545 GCA_019740295.1 Labeo calbasu | reverse complement strand
GATGCCCATTTTCCACAAGTTGATATGATTCTTTAGGGTCTTAATGATAAGTCTATAATATACTTTGGTTAAAAATTCTCAGTGGTTGTGTAAAACAACACCCTTTTTACCTTGTCAAAATGAGTTTTGCAAAAATCATCCCATTCTAAGGATTGTTCCTTTAAATGCAAATGAGATCTGCTGGCCCCGCCCCTCTCTTCTCTATGTGGAGTGACAAGCCGATCTGAGAGATTGTTTACTTTAGCCGCATTTAGTGTGTTTAGCCGCAAAACTTGCTAACAAGCACATTATTAGGAAAGGTGATTGCAGAGATTCATAAACAAAACTCTTATACTCACTTCTGCTGTAGGTGAAGCTGGATCACGAATGATTTGCGCGAACATAGACGAATTTATGTAAATCGGGAGGCGCATTCCCTTCACAAACAAACGTAATCCACTGCATCTTCAGTGGCTCAGACGTCTGGAGTAAATGACGACCACTGTGTTCATTATTACATCCAGCAACACAACACCTCAATCGCTCAATCGGAGATATTCTTGTCTAACTTATATCCCTGCTCCAGCATTAAAACAATGGAGGTGGGACTGTTACAGCTGATCTGAGGTCAGATGCTCATGTCAATCAACTGTCGTGGGAGCGGCCTCTGTCGGTGTGACGCCTGAGAATGACTCAATTTGAAAAAGGGGATATTATTTTTACAGATTAATTAAAAACCGCTGCATGGATTTTTATCATAATAGGGTAGATTTGTACACACACTGCCAACACACATTAATGTTCAAACAACATGTAAAAGTGAAGTTTGCATTTGATGACCCCTTTAAATAGAGTCTTTTAATGTCATCTAATGATTCTTGTTCTAAACTATTTTTATATTCAATAACATTTTAGTGGGTGTCTTCTGTACATTATGGTAAAAATGTATGATTATTTTTTTCCTTAGAAAAAACAAATTAAAGAGGATTCTAATTCTGTATAAACCTTCTATTGTTTTGATGCTTTAAAACCCCTTTTTGTCTTTAAAATATACTGTAAAACCTTAAGACGGCACAGCCGTACACAACTTAAAAACAAATGCATATGCACACTAAATCACTTTTTCAGTTTTTCAGCTAATGCAATGCTAATGTAGCCACATACATGCATATCCCTTGGCAAAGAACCTGTTTTGGATTGGCCAACACAGATCTAGAAGAAATTTCAGCCTTACGGCCAAACTTGTGCTTGA
Organism: Labeo calbasu; assembly: GCA_019740295.1. Lineage (NCBI taxonomy): Eukaryota > Metazoa > Chordata > Actinopteri > Cypriniformes > Cyprinidae > Labeo > Labeo calbasu. The sequence goes on along the minus strand of JAHKKF010525432.1, from coordinate 10,314 downwards.
TCTGTCCTAGTCGACTAGCCTGACGCTATCCGCACACTTTGAGACACATTCGAGAATTGCCTCATTCAAATGCACAGCGCACGCATCTTTCTTGGCTTCCATTGTGCAGCTATAGATTTTCTCTTGCATGGAAAAATAAGCAGTAAGCACGCAACCAAAAACATGTTCTGCAGTCCTACCTTTCCGACGTAGAGCGGCTCCGTCCCGGTGTATTCCTCCACGACGAAGAACTGATTCCAAACCCATCCCCTCTTCACCCGTTCATGGGACATCGGCCACTGCTCGGGACGTCTTCCCATCATCCCAACGCTAGTCCTTACGGTCTGACCGGACAGCCATCCGCAGCACTGCAGAATTCCCAGAGTCACTGCCAAAACCTGAGCTCCTCCTCTCCAGCGGGGAGCCATGTTTGAAAACTCTCTCGTCTCTACATGGGGCAGAAGTCAGAAACTCGTTCGAGATGAAGTTGTGAAGCGCCTGATTGCTTGAGAAAAGCTCCTTGACTCTGGGGTTGAGGGAGGTAAACGAGAGTTCACCACTTCTCAATGAAACTATAAATCCAATAGGTTTTTGGTCATCGTAGAGGCCACCGGGTCCTCAAGAGGGCATTTAAGAGGAATCTTTCTTGGGAAGATGAGGCCGTTTCGGTGATGCACAGCTATAGCTCCTCCGTTTTGAAATCGGTGTGGGGTTTCTCAATGACGAGTACCAATCACAAAGCCATTGAAGTCCTATCTGTGCTCGAGTTGAGTTTTAAGTGGAAAAACTACTGGATGAAACTGCAAACATGTCAAAAAACGTTGTTTTATGGTTCAATCTGGGCAATCCTGTTGTGAGCCTGGAAAATGATGAATGCTCCATGTTAACGGCATTAACAAAAATGGTGTAATCCAACCATTTTCCATTGCATTTTCATGTCTACGCTTCTTATCCAAAAGACAAAAAAGCAATCCTCAAATCTCATGGATGCAAGATGTTACTCAAAAGGCATTATTATCCCAATCTAAATCCATTAGCCATGGCACTTCATGACCTGGAGGGCTGAGAGTTTGACATGGGTGAGTTCATGTCGACATCAGCATCTGATCACCTGTAACAGAGCAAAGATAACTGGTTAGAGAAACAAAATACAATATGTAATGGGGAAAAATAGATGGAAACTGGCCATGCAGTGCCTAAGTGACTAACAGAGTGAACTAATTAGATGGTTAGATGATAGATGCCTAAATAGATATCTGACTACTGGTTAACATTAAGAAATAACCAGCACTGCCTAGTTGACAAAAACAAAGGAATCCCTCAAAACAAAGGTCATGAGAAAATAATTATTTTTATTTAATATAATTTAATATTTTAAATAAATATATTTTTAATTTCATTTAAATGTTTATTTTATTTTAATTTAGTGTTATTTCATATTTTATTTTATTATTTTACTTTTATCTCTAACCAGTTATCTATCTATAATAATAATAATAATAATAATAATAATAATAATAATAATAATAATAATAATAATAATAAATTCAATCGATTAGAGCAGCCATATTTATTATTATTATTATTATTATTATTATTATTATTATTATTACCAATCAAAAATAACTGGTTAAAGAAGCAACAGACCATATGTAAAGGAAAAAAAAAACAATAAATGGAATCTTTGGAATGTGATTTATACTTAGATCTTTATTGTCGTTGTTGGAAATAATGAAAATTGTCCATAAAATTAGCAACAATAAATAGAAATATGAAATTCCAAAAATAGCTCTAAAACCAACTCATAAATAAAATAAAATAAAATAAAATAAAATAAAATAAAATAAAATAAAATAAAATATTTGACAATGGACAATCAACTACCTCTTTGTTGGAAATGTGTCATTTCTTAAATAATAGTAAAATAATAAAATTAAATTAAAAAAGCACTAAATAAAAACTTATAGCTGACTATTTAAAACAGGATCCAGTAGCAATAAGTCAATAGTGGAACAAACTGTATCGATTCTTGACTTATGGCATTCTCATTCTTGTTAAACAGATACATAATTCAACACTAAATTTTCCATCCTCTCCTACACAGCGAACGCTTTCAAAGTGGCCGCGGATCTAAATTCTTTTGATTTTCTCTTGGATTCCACAGGACTGCAGCACAAAAGCGCATCTTCATTTAGGTGATCTACCTGAAAAGCATTTCTCAAAGCAGAAACTTTGTGCTCAGCAAGAATCCGGATAATGTGCTAAGCCCAAGAGCAATGTCTTCTGTGTTAGGGAGCCAGGTGTGGCTGGAAAAGGAAAAGGGGAGGTTTATATATCACGAATCGGAGCCCAAAGCATCTGTCTGCCGAGCTGCGGCCCACGGCAGGCGCTTACACTGGAGGCTATCTGATTAATTGCATGAGGGAGCACTAATTGGATAAAAGTATTAATCAATTAATTCAATCCATTAGAGCGGCAACCCTAATACTTAAAACAAACACTGGTCAGGAAGGTGAAGATAAGCTATGGCCCCATTGTGCATCAGCCAAAGCGCCATTGGGCAGGGGAAATGATTAATGGTCTTTGAGGCTTTCAGAATAAGAGAAAAACAACAACATTTAGCATAGCTGAAATGTCACAACCTCAAGGCTAAAAGATTACAGCTCCTGCGGACGAGCGCGGCCAAGAAAGGCCCTTCAGGATATTGGTTGTTTAACCTTTGGCAGACGGCTGCTGCGGGTTCACGTCTGGAGGAAGGCCAACGAGCCGTTTGCATCGTCTAGCTGAGACATTCTTACACAAACGTTCAGAAAGAGAAACGACCTTGCAAAGAGGGTGAAAAATTAACACTCACAGCCAATGCTGGTAGTAACTGATTACATGTCATCTGGACTAAAAATACAAAAATTAAGTACACGTAGTTAGATTATATTACATTTTAAAATGCTCGTAATCAGTGTTGCGGGTAACGCATTACAAGTAACGCGAGTTACGTAATTTACTTTTTTTCACTAGTAAAGTAACTCATTACTTTTTAATTTACAAGAAAATATCGGAGTTACATTTTCAAATAAGTAATGGCAGTTACTTTTTTTCCCCGTTTATTGATTGAAAGCTCTCCTGTCTCCATGTTAAAGGAGAAGTCCACTTCCAGAACAACAATTTACAAATAATTTTGTAATGTCATCCAAGATGTTCATGTCTTTCTGTTATCGGTCATAGAGAAATTATGTTTTTTGAGGAAAACATTTCAGGATTTTACTCCATATAATGGACTTCATTGGTGCCCCGATTTTGAACTTCCAAAATGTAGTTTAAATGCTCTAAACGATCCCAGCCGAGGAATAAGGGTCTTATCTAGCAAAACGATCGGCCATTTTTTTTTTTCGAAAAATAAAAATTTGTATACTTTTTCAGCACAAAAGCTTGTGTAGCACAGGCTCTGGGATGCATGTCCACGATGCTACGAATTAGTGATGGGTCGTTCTTGAAGGATTCTTTCATTTTGAATGAATCTTTAATGTGACTCAGGAAGAACGAGTCGTCTCGGGGAGTGATTCGTTCAGTCGTGTATGCGCAACATCCTATTAGGTTCTGTACTGGAATTAGTTTACCTGTTTCGAGTCTTAAGTTTTTTCGACTCATTTGTTCATCTCACGTGATGAACGAACGACTCAAACCCAAAAACTTGTCCGATAAGAGGTGAGGTGAGCTAATCATAGACTAAAGACCCAGATAAACAATGAGTTAATCTTTTTTTGTTTCTTACAGCATTATTGTTTTGTCTTGTTTGTAGTGTGATCAACGTTTGTGAAAGCAGTAGATGTGTTAGGGAAGTAACATGTAACATTTTAATTATATTTTGCTAAAATGAACGAAATGACTCAAAAAGATTCGTTCATTTTGCTGAACGAGACTCAAAGTTCCGAGTCGGCAAAATGATCCGAACTTCCCATCACTACTACGAATCACGTGCAAGTTCATTGTCTGTGTACTGAGTATGGCGAAACTCCATCTTATTTTCTCCTACAACTTGAAAGGAGGACATTGTTGTACCTTTTTGTTTGTAAACAGCATTTACAAACTTACATGCACTTTCTTAGTCTTTGCGTGTTCGCTTTGTAAACACTGGGTCTGTAGTTCCACGTGACCTTTCGACGTGATTCAATAGTCCGTAGCGTCGTGAACGTGCATCCCAGAGCCTGTGCTGCACGAGCTTTTGTGCTTAAAAAGTATACAAATTTTTATTTTCCGAAAAAAAAAGCCTGATCGTTTTACTAGATAAGACCCTTCTTCCTCGGCTGGGATCATTTAGAGTCCTTTGAAGCTAATTTTAAAAAGCATTTTGAAAGTTCAAAATCAGGGCACCAATAAAGTCCATTATATGGAGAAAAATCCTGAAATGTTTCCCTCAAAAACCATAATTTCTTCACGAATGAAGACAGAAAGACATGAACATCTTGGATGACAAGGGGGTGAGTAAATTATTTGTGAATTGATGTTCTGGAAGTGGACTTCTCCTTAAAGATGTTACTTTAGTTTTAGAATAAATGTGAACACGCATTAATTCATCTCAAAAAAACATCTCACTCACAAAAAAACAGATTCAGTGTTCCTCAAAATGAATAAAAACAGTGGAATGCAACTATATTACGCAAACCTGCAATAATTAAATATGTTAAATAATACAAATATCCTTTATGCATTTAATCCCATTTCATTGACCAGTACCTTGGCTGATGATCTTTGATAATCCAACCATACTAACAAGCAAAAATTACTCGAGATAACCTAACATTTGTTCTTTTTTTTAGCTGAAGAGTGCTGAACTTTTTTCTTCTGTGTTTTACTGTACAGGCTGGAATTTACTTTTCCTTCAGCCTGAGGCTTTTGGTGTAAAAGGGCTTTTACTTTTTTCCAAAAATGGAACTTTTTATATTAAAAACAAACAAGCAAGCCCTGTACAGATTTAAAAAGTAACACAAAAGTAATGTAACACATTACTTTACAAAAAAGTAACGCAAGTAATGTAATTAGTTACGTTTTTATAGAGTAACGCAGTATTGTAATGCATTACTTTCAAAAGTAACTTTTCCCAACACTGCTCATAATCAGATTACAGTTACTTTTTATGGATTACATGATTACATGATTCACACAATGGTAGCCAATTATTCATAATTTATTTCTTATTTTTTTACTCTTTAAAAAGTTTACTTTCTAAAAATCATATTGTGTTTTATTTTATAACCATTAAATATTTTAAATGAAATGTTTCCATTAATTGCTTTTTCCCTTTACATATGGTCAACTCCAATAATAATAATAATAAAAATAATAATAATTATTATTATTATTATTAACATAATCTCATTATTGTTAATATTATTATTATTATTATTATTATTATTATTATTTATTTATTTATTAATTTTCCCCTAATACTGTGTGTCATACCATTTGGCTTTGAAAGCAATGAATGTGTAATGTTATTGCTTTTTTCGTTTTTATTAATGTTTGTTCATGTAATGCAGGGATTCCCAAACTTTTTTTCAGCCAAACCCCTTTGACATAAAATACTTAGTTGAAATATCCCTGAGGAAGTTCATATTTCAATAATTTAATAAGACATTTGCATGTTAATTGGTTCTCTGATGTCAGTAAATGGCCACATAGACATACAGGTAAACAAATAAAATATTTCTCTAAAATATATTTTCTTTCTCTAAGCTTATTTATTATCAGTGTGACACATTTAATGGTAAGTTTAAAACAAGTTAGGTAAAAAGTCATCTAAAAGTATACAATACCTTAAATAAGTAACCTAGATTGCATTACTACTGTACAACTTTCATCAAGTATTATATAATCAGTAACAGACTACAATTTGTAAGTACGAACAACTAACAGCATTTATATGAACATAAATGGCGAATTTCAGTCTGTGTGAAGATTAGAGAACATAAACACAAAGCTGTTTTCGAGAACCTGGTAAAATTAGCACGTACAGTATGTTTACCACCTCTGAGTGATGAAATCACCTCATTATCACCCTTTAAAAGACAGTTAGGCCTGGCGATCTTCTTTTAGCGCAAACCGAGAGAGTTTTCCAAACAGGCAAAGCGAGAACGTCCAGACACCATTTGGAAGCGGATGCTTTCGTTTTCACGCTAAAAATACCCCATGCAATCTACACAGTAATAGGATCCAGCCTATTGCAATCTTATTGCACAGAACTCACGCTAGCATTTTAGCAGATGGTAAATAGAGAAACCCCGACTTTGGTTTTGATCTTTATTCCTAAAGATAAACACACACAGTTTTCAGCAGAGTAGCTTATTGAGCTTATTAGCCACCTGTGGATGCAATGCAATCGAGTTGTTTAATAGAAATATTCTTTAGTTCCCAAAGCAGAAGGTTTTCTGCACTAACTGTTAGTTATTTTTGATGCTAAAACACTGTGACGTGTGACATTTAGCTACGCTTCGATTAGCATCTCAGGTCAAGCGGTGATTCGGGTCACACTTGCATCTAAACACGGAAGATGGAGAAAAATAAAGTTCAGTGCACGCAAGTGATCCTTAAAATATGCATGTAAGGATAGCTGACTACAAACAGAAAACATCAGAAAGCCCCTAAAAAACTCCATTATGACTTCAAAACGCACGCTCGCTCGCTCGCAAACATGCCAATCAGTCAATCAATCAAAAGCACGCTTTTGCATTTCATTGATCTAACGTAATATTTTTCATGTTTCCAATTAGCCTGCAATGCTCTTGTCTTGAAGAGGCAACTTCAAAGTAATGTTATTTATTCCCTTTCGCCTCAAAGAAAAAAAAAATATTTAGGGCAAGTCGAGATTAGTTGGTTTTTGAGTATCTAGAGCTTCCTACTAGGCCTGACCAAGCACATATGATAAATTATAAACCATTTATATCAAATATTTTCTCCAGCTGAATGCGCTCTTCTGAAGTAGTTCTCCAACTGTTTGCTCAAAACTCTCAACCCTTGGGCGGCGAACAGAGAAAACGCACGAGCTAGTTAAAATTTTCCCTCTAGTTATCCCCTCATTGTGCGCTCTTGAAATTTTCATGATGCGTTTACACAATTAAGATGTGGTGTGGAGTGCAAACGGACCTGGCTCTTTGGGCACAACAACAACGTCAATTAGCAAAATGCCGGTCGCGTAACGCCGATGCCGGTCTGATACAGTCGTAATGCCCTCCGCTACCACCCAAAACGCTATTGGCAAGCCGGACGCGCTCATTCGTGACCTATTAGGTCGTGGATTGATTATAAAACAGGGCTGCTACTTCTCATCAGACGCCAACTAGAGTGCAGAGGCCGTGACAGCCGGCAACCGGAGCCAGAGAGGAGACTGATGACCGCCGAGTGATGGGCTTCAGGCCAGAGAAAGAGACCATACCTCGCTCGCTCACACGCTCTCTCTCTCCTCCGACAATCTCCTTTTCACCTGCGCGACATCCATCGCTTTAATGGGAATCACTGACTGCCTATTAGCCGCTCTGACACAAACAACCACAAACACGGCACTCGCGAGAGGGGTTGAAAGCACTCCTCTGACTTTGGGATCGCAAATAATAGAGCCGCGTGTCAGAATTGACTCGCCCTTTTTTGAGGAACTTTTGTAATATTAAAAATGTCTTTACTGTCACTTTTGATCAATTTAATGCATCTTTGCTGAATAGGAGTATAAATTTATTATTTGCATTTTTTAATGCTACTGACAGCAAACATTTTAATAGTAATGTAACACCGAATATATGAAGCAGCACGACAGTTTTCAACATTACAATAATTATGATAATAATAATAATAATAACAATATTAATAATCAGTTATTATTATTAATAATATTATTATAAAGTCAACCTGCATTAAATATGCTTGTTTAGAATAAACTAAATAGCTGTACCGCAATTTATTATTTTCAAAATTAACTGAATATTGTAATGAATTTAAATAAATAAATAAATAAATAAATGGCTATTTTGGAGTGAACTATTATTATTATTATTATTATTACTACTATATTCTAAATTTGTTATATTTAAATCAGTATAATTGTTAAAAAATAAATGCTACTACAAATAATAACAATTTAATTGTTGTTATTATATTATATAATATTATTCATTATTATTATATCCTATATTTGTTGTTTAATTCTGTATAATTATAAAACAATTATAACAGCATTATAACAATTATATATATATATATATATATATATATATTAGTAGATCACTATTAATTTTTTTTTTTAAATAATACTGATATACTTTCAGTAATTATTTAANATTATTATTATATCCTATATTTGTTGTTTAATTCTGTATAATTATAAAACAATTATAACAGCATTATAACAATTATATATATATATATATATATATATTAGTAGATCACTATTAATTTTTTTTTTTAAATAATACTGATATACTTTCAGTAATTATTTAATTTTAAACTATAACAGTTTAAATATATACATTTATAATTATAAATTATATATACACATTTAATTTATACAAATAATAAATATTTACATTTAAAAAGTATAATATAAATCAACAGCAACAATAATAAGTCACGTTTATATATGTTTAGAGCATATTTTATCACTGTTAATTATTGAATAATAGAATTAATATGTAAACAACTGAATAATTGCTTATATGTCAAAGGTACTACTATAATAATCTGAATATATACATTTGTAATATTTAAGTACATTTGATTATAATCAGCAATGTTTCTTACGCAGCAATCAGCATATTAGAATGATTTCTAAAGGATCATGTGACACTGAAGACTGCAGTAAAATTCAGCTTTGAACACTGAAATAAATTACAATTTACTATATATTCACAAACACTTACTTTGAATTGCAATAACATTTCACAATTTTACTGTACTTTTTAGATCAAATAAATGCAGCCTTGGAGAGCAGAAGAGACTTCTTTTCAAAACTGTTCACCTGCACAGCAATTATCACTGAGAATCACTGACTGCCTATTAGCCGCTCCTGCACAAACAACCCCAAACACGGCACTCGTTAACACTCTCATATACATTTTTCTTCCAACTTTGGGAATCTCAACAAATGGAGGCGCATGTCAGACGCGGCCCGCCTTTGTCAAAGTAGTTCAAAGTATTAAATGAGAAGAGATCCAAAACATCAAACTGATTAAAATCTGGGAGGATTTGAAAAAGAAAAACAGTATTTGGAAACTAATAGCCTGAGGTTAATAAGCTGCGCTGGCCCTCTTCTCCGGCTGTGCGATGTTTTGATGTGTCATCCGATTATACGTTTGCCAAACACTCCCCCAAGCATGTATCAACGCATGAAAGCTCTCATCAAAGCCCGAACCACATGCACTTCTAATGACTGTGGTCATTTAAATGAACCCGGCAGCCGGAGTCAGATCCACACACCTTCACTGCTGCAGTCTATCATCTACTCACTAAAAATCACACAGATACCGCATACACTGTACGGGACATAGTAATGACGGATATGTAATATGACATATTCAATGAGCTAACTACTGACAAGATTTCAGAACAAAACGCATCGCCATCAACAGTCACCTAAAACAATAGTGAGATACTTGAGAGATTTGATAGACAGTTCTAGATATCGATTACTGGTTAACGTTAACCAATAACCAGCACTACCTAGATGACAAAGAGAAGGAAAGAGACAAAGGAAAGGTCATTCATTCATTCACAATAAATAAATAAATAAATAAAATAAAGCAGGATATTTTATAGTGAACTATTATTATTATTATTATTATTATTATTATTATTATTATTATTATTATTATTATTTACATTTATAATAATATTTATATTATATATTTCTAATATTTAAACCGGTATTATTATTCACAAAAAATAAAATAAATTACTACTACTACCTGTAATAATACCAATAATGATATTGATTGATTGATTTTGTTATTAAAAATATTGTTGTTATTGACATAACAGTCACTATTATATATTTATTACCTCATAATTGAATATTTAAAAAAAAAATAACAACAACAACAACTATTATTATTATTATTATTATTATTATTATTATTATTATTATTATTATTATTATACAGTCAATCTGCATTAAACATGCTGGTTTAGAGTAAACTAAATAGCTTTACCACAATTTTTTTTTTTAAACTTAATTGAATACTGTAATGAATTTACATAAATAAATAAATAAATAAATAAATAAATGTTGGCTAAATAAATAAAATATTGGCTAAATAAATAAATAAATTTTGGAGTGAACTATTATTATTATTATTA